>CM025785.1:27395798-27466025 GCA_014636745.2 Centella asiatica | reverse complement strand
TCGATCTCCTTCAATACCCTCTGAATCAGCAGGACTCTGAACTTGATGACATGTTCGTTCTTATGGTTTGCAATTTGACTCAGAATATGCATTGCTTCCTCCAGGCTTAGGCCATCAACCTCTTTAATCCTTATATTCTTCTCCCGCCCATCAGTGGATTTATAAAATAGCTTCAGTGGACTTTCCAATGCTGTGGGCAGGCTTCTTTCATTGTTGATGGCACTCCTCAGCCTGTCGATTATCCCCCTTAAGTCTTTATTTGCCTGAGAGAATTTTGGAATCAGGTTTAGAACTAGTCCTAGTTGCTCTGCATCCATTCTCCTGAACCAGTCCATTGCCACATTGAATTCTGACCCATTCTTTATTTGAACTGTAATCAGCTGATCTCTTCTATTGTTGAACCTGACATCTATGCTTTTTATTGAGAACATAAATGTCAGGTTTTTACGTCTTTCTTCTTTGAGAAATTCAGCTAGAGTGGGTGGACCATATTCTTTGGTATCAGGAGATGGTGCTTTGTCCTTGGCATCTTCTGACTTCTTTGAAATGGCATCAGGGTCTTTAGATTTGTCTTGATTTTTATCCCCCGATGCACTTCTAGGGTTCTGTAATCTTCGAGGCTGAGGTCTCCTAGAGGTCCTTGGCTTGACATTCTTCTTCTTCTTCACTTCTTCCTCATGTTCCTTTGCTATTTCCCTTTCTTCTTCTTCTTGAAGTTGCTGTGCATAGAGTGCATCAGCTTCTACCAGCTTTTTGTCCTGGGGATAGACCAGCTCCACTTTCCCATCAATTACAACTTCAACAGGTTTTGGAAAGTGGGCTGTCTTCATGGCATCTCCAAGTAGCTTAGGCCCTGATTGAGTGTTTGAGTTCTTCTTTGGTTCCTCAATCAGAATACCCTTACCTTTATCCTTGGATTTTGGAGCAGGAACAGGAGTAGTAGTCACATTCCCTGATGGTTGGCTTGATTTCTCAGCAACATCCCCTGACGATTGCTTGGTTGATTTCTCCCCCTTTTTGACAGCATCATCAGTGGGAGTTGAGAGTCGGGATGTGACTTGAAGAAGTTGTTGCATTGTGTCAGCCATGGATTGTTGCAGAGTATCCATGCTGTTCAGTTGAGTAGAAAGATCACTAAGCTTGTGTTCAACACTGTCAACTTGCTTCTTCATTCGTGGTAGAGTCTGGTTGGTGACTAAGGAGTCGACAACTTGTTGTATATGCTGGAACTTTGTGTTAAAATGTGTATAAAATTTTTGGTTTTCTATATCTATGGACTGACCAATCATGATCTGTGACTTTAATACTTTGATCAAGACTGGATCAGTGGTCCTAGCTAACTCCTGCTTTAATAACTGTACAGTATGAGACATTTGATTCTGTCTAAAGTATAAATCAACTCCGATGTACTGGGAAAAATCATCTTGTGGAGCATCATCTTCATCACTTGCAGAAGAGGAAGTAATATTTACAGTATCACTATTTTCTCTCTGTTCTTTATTTACAAGGGTCTCATCCTTATCTCTCTCATCCTCTCCTTATTCTTTGCCATCTAAGGCATCACTCATATTCTCTCCTTTTTTTTGCCTACTAAGGCAGTACTCTCTTGCTCTCCTTTTGCCAAAGTCCTCTCAGGGGTTTGACTTTGCCTCTCTGCATTAAGTATTTTCTCATTCTCACTCAAAATTGTCCTAGAGAGGCTCCTATGGGCTTGGAAATCATCAACTGTGACCAGTTCAAGTGAAGTATTTACAGATTCTGGTTCAACAGTTGTGATAGGAGAAGGAGAAGAAATAAAGTGTGTATGTATAATTGGAGAGGTATAGGTTTCTGTAGAGGAAGTATATACAATTGGGGGTACATAAAGAGTTATGGCTGTAGTATGTACAGTGGTATTTATGTCCCCTGCTTGATCACTAGTGTTTGTATCAAGTAAAAATGAATCAGCCATGTGAGAATAGTGACTGTCAAACACTGTGTCAGAGAGTGTTGGCTTCTCCACGAAATGAGAATGTGGAGAATCTGATTGTATGGCACTTAAAGTTTGTGTCATTATATCTGAAGAAATTTGAGGAACAGAGAAAGAAGGAAGTGGTGTAGATGGGAATGTTGGCTGAATCACTGAACGAGGAGGTGATTCATCAAAAGATGTTGTAGAAGAATGTTTCTGAACTACAACATCTTGAGTAGTGTGTGCACTCACTGTGTCAGCTATCTGCAAGTGGATCTCAGAGACCCTGATGGTAGGTTCATCAGTGTCTATGGTTACTATATGTGCCTCACTCAACTGTGTCCTTGGTTGAGAACTATTTTCAATACCTAATCCCTTTTGAGAGGAACTAGATAGAAATATGTTTAATTCCTTATCAAAGGCTATATCCTGTTGAGAGGATACGCCCTGGTCAGGCTGTTGGGTATCACTCGTGGCTCCCTTCTTCTTCTTCAATCTTCTCCTATAACCAAGCACTCTCTCTCCTTGCTCCCCCTCAGTTGATGTGGTAACTTCACTGGTTTTTCTTTTAATCCCAACAGTCTTTTGGGAAACCATGGGTTGGGCTATTGAGAGTGGTTGTGAAGAAATTGATTGTTCTACTTGGGTAGGCAGAGAGGTGGTTGTTTTTTCTGCCATAGTAGATGAAGGTGAAGAATGTACAGTGTTAGAGATAGAAGATGTAGAATTTACTACCTGTATCATATGCGTTGGGAGAGCAAATGATTCAGTTGTATATGATTTCTTCATTATTTCTGCAAACAGTTTCTTTGTTTGCTTGTATGTCTGTACAGGTATATCATTCTCAAAAGAAAGATTAGTAATTTGATCTTTAATAATCATAAACAAAAATCTAGAATAGTATACTTCAGTTTTCCTATTATTTACATTACCTAATTTATTTACAAGATCATCAAAAATAATTTTACCTATATTTATATTTACATTTTTAACCATTGCATATGCTATTTTCAAAGTTAAAGAGGTAATAACCTCAAAGTTAGAACACTTACCTGAAAATGCCTTGGTGATTGTATCAAACAGGTAAGAGATCTCCCGCTTAACATTCACCCTTTTGAGAACTTTGAACTTTAACACTGCGTTGAGGGTAGCATTATAGCCCAATTCTCTCAAGAAATCCAGTAAGTCGGCATCACTAGGTGCATCCACCAGATCTTGAGTAGGTAACCCCAAAACAGAGTTAAGTCTGGAAGGAGGTATATTCCCTTTCTCAAACGAAACCTTGAATGAGATACCCTTTACCACATCTGGCTTGGTGGTAGAGTACATGAATTTAGCACTGGTCCACAGTTGTGACAGTGCCTCCCCTGACATTTCTTCATCGGTAAAGATGGCTTTACTATACTCAGATTTGAGCAGATAGTTCATCATTGGTTTAAAGAAATCACTTACCTCATCAATGCCAGAGAAGCCCACAAAGTTTGTGGATGGGACTGTCAAGTTCCTCTGAATTTGTTGACGTGCCATGGATGCTTTGAAGATTTGAGATTCTAGGGTTTCTGTAAAGTTGAGAGAAAAAGAACTCTAGCAAATATCAGGTTTAGATTAAGTGTTTGAGAGTTTCAAAAAGTAGGAGAGATAAGGTATTAATACCCGCCTAAAGACGTTTGAAAACTTCCCCTGAAAACACGCTATCAGGGTGTCAGTTCAGTTTCTGTGATGACACGTCATCAGTGAGAGTAGAATTCAATGATGAGTTGTCATCACTTAACTGGCCTAGAAACCCGATGCAAAAAAAATTTAAACTTACCCTGATGATTCACTTTATGTACATACCCTGACCCTGATGCACAAGACGGACACCCTGATCCTAACGAACGAGTTGAGTACCCTGACCCTGACGAGAGATCCGGACACCCTGACCCTGACGCACAGGTAGGAGACCCTGATCCTGACGAACAGGTAGGATACCCTAACCCTGACGAGAGATCCGGACACCCTGTCCCTGATGCACAAGTAGGAGACCCTGACCCTGACGAACAAGCCGGACACCCTGACCCTGATGCGTCCTTAAGGAAGCCCTGACCCTGATGCATCAGTCAAAAACAAAAACAAAACAACAAAAAGCAGAATATACAAGTATATACATATTTACAATTTGAACATATATAACCACATATCAATTTGATTTTATCAAGAACTTATGAAATGAGTTAGAGATACCAAAATTTTTAGGATTTTGACTCTGACCCTGACGCATAATTTACCATTCCCAGCTCCCCCACAAGATTTGAAAAAGTGGCTTCATCAAGAGCTTTGGTGAATATGTCTGCCAGTTGCAGATTTGAAGGTACGGACTGTAATTCAATATTCCCATTCATAACATGTTCCCTGATAAAATGATATCTGATTTCTATATGCTTGGTTCTGGAATGTTGTACTGGATTTTCAGCAATGGCAATGGCACTTGTGTTGTCACACTTTATTGGAATTTTGGAATAGTTCAGACCATAATCCATCAGCTGATTTTTCATCCATAGAATTTGTGCACAACAACTTCCAGCTGCAATATATTCAGCTTCAGCAGTAGATGTAGAAATAGAATGCTGCTTTTTGCTGAACCAAGATACAAGCCTTCCCCCTAAAAATTGACAGCTTCCTGTTGTACTCTTTCTGTCAATCCTGCATCCTCCAAAGCCAGCATCAGAATATCCTAGCAATTCAAATCCAGACTCCTTTGGATACCAAAGTCCCAACTCTGTAGTGCCCTTGATATATCTCAAGATTCTTTTCACTGCAATGAGATGAGATTCCTTTGGATCAGCTTGATATCTTGCACAAAGACATGTTGCAAACATTATGTCTGGCCTGCTTGCTGTCAGATATAGCAATGATCCAATCATTCCCCTGTAAGTCTTCAAATCAACTTTCTTTCCATTCTTATCAGGGTCAATCTTGGTTGTAGTGGCCATAGGTGTCTTTGCTACTTTTGAATCCTCCATATCAAATTTCTTGAGAAGTTCTTTGGCATATTTTGTCTGATGAATATAGATTCCATCAGAGTCTTGTTTAACTTGCAATCCTAAGAAATAAGATAACTCACCCATCAAGCTCATCTCATATTTGCTTTACATGAGTTTGGAGAATTTTTCACACAGTCTTGTGTTAGTGGATCCAAAAATAATATCATCAACATAAATTTGAACCAAAATCAGATGACCTTGGTGTTGTCTGAAGAACAAGGTTTTGTCAATAATACCTCTTGAAAATTTGTTTTCCACCAGAAATTTTGACAGTGTGTCATACCAAGCTCTAGGTGCTTGCTTCAGTCCATAAAGTGCCTTTTCCAATTTGTAGACATGATTTGGAAATTTTGAGCATTCAAAACCTAGAGGTTGTTGGACATACACCTCCTGTTCCAATTTCCCATTCAGAAAAGCACTTTTCACATCCATTTGATATACTCTAAAATTTGAATGTGCTGCATAGGCTAAGAAAATTCTTATAGCCTCATGTCTGGCTACTGGTGCAAAGGTTTCATCAAAATCAATCCCTTCTTCTTGAAGATATCCTTTTGCAACCAGTCTTGCTTTGTTTCTAACAACAATGCCAGCTTCATCCATCTTATTTCTGAATACCCACTTTGTACCTATTATGATCCTATCTTTGGGCTTGGGTACAAGCTTCCATACTTGATTCCTTTCAAATTGATTTAACTCTTCCTGCATTGCCAAAATCCAGTCAGCATCTTGAAAAGCTTCTTCAACCTTCTTTGGTTCAATTTGAGAAAGAAAACAAGCATATAGGCATTCATTAGATGTAGCTTTCCTGGTCTGCACTCTTTTGCTTGGGTCACCAATAATCAGATCTGTTGTGTGACTTCTGGCCCATTTGGGATTAGAAATGTGTCTTGATGAGCTTGCTTGACTATCATTTCCTCCCCCTAAGCCTGTGCTCCCAGCTTCTGAAAACTCTCCCCCTGAATTAGTAGATAATTCAAGGTTCAAGTTATCCCCTGATGGTGCATGTCCTGATGAATGATCCCCTGATGAAGTATCCCCTGATGAAGTATCCCCTGATCTGTTGTTCAGGAAATTAGCTCTATCTGTTGAAGGGGATTCTTCAGTGATTGGATTGACATCAGGAATGGATATATTCTCCATTTGTCTGCACACATCAGCTTCATTCTCTTGAAAATCAATATCATCTTCATTTTCAAACCTGAGTTCTTCATGAAAGCCAGGGTCTTCAAGCCCAGATATTTCTTGATCATCAAAAGCTACATTTATAAACTCCATCACCACTTGAAGTCTTTTGTTGTAAACCCTGAAGGCCTTGGATGACAGAGAGTAACCTAGGAAAATTGCTTCATCAGCTTTAGGATCAAATTTTCCTAAGTTTTCACCAAAATTCCTCAGAACAAAACATTTGCATCCAAAGACATGGAGAAACTTGATGCTTGGCTTTCTCCCTGTCATTAGCTCATATGGTGTCTTGTTGTGAGCCTTGTTGATTAGAGATCTATTCTGAGTAAAGCAAGCAGTGGAAATTGCTTCAGCCCAAAAATAGGTGGGAATCTTTGCCTCTGCTAGCATTGACCTAGCAGCTTCTATCAGGGTTCTATTTTTCCTTTCCACTACACCATTCTGTTGAGGAGTCCTTGGAGCAGAAAATGTATGATTTATGCCTTTCTCCACACAAAATCCCTCAACAGCTGCATTCTTGAATTCAGTTCCATTATCTGTTCTCAATATTCTAACCACTGACCCTGATTCTGTTTCCACCTTCTTGATATGGTCAATAATTTGTTGAGATACTTCTGATTTAGCATGTTGAAACTTTACCCAAGTGTATCTGGTGTAGTCATCCACTATGACCATTGCAAATCTTTTCTTTGACACTGACATAATGTTGACAGGGCCAAAGAGATCCATATGTAACAATTGAATTGGATCTTTGATCATGGTGGCTTTTTTGCTGACAAAGGATGACTTCCTTTGCTTCCCTTATTGACATGCTGAACATAATCCTTCTTGGATAAACTCCATTTGGGGTAGTCCAATTACCAACTCTCTCTTCACTAGATCATTAATTGACTTGAAGTTCAGGTGAGAGAGTTTCTTGTGCCATAGCCTGCTTTCATCAGGGGATGCCTTGCTGTAGAAACATGATTCTCCACTTACTGAGTTAAAATCAGCAACATAGAGATCTCCTTTTCTTATCCCTGACAAAACCAGCTTCCCATTACTTTCATTTGAGATTAGGCACTAATCTCCTTTGAAGGAAGTGATGAATCCTTTGTCACTTAGTTGACTTATGCTTAGCAAATTATGCTTAAGCCCATCAACCAGTGCTACATTTTCAAATGAGACATTCCCATTTGCTGCTTTGCCATAACCAAGAGTTAGTCCTTTGCTGTTATCACCAAATAATATTACTGGACCAGCCTTTTCTTGAAATTCTATGAGCAGGGCTTTGTTTCCTGTCATATGCCTTGAGCAGCCACTATCTAGAAACCAGATTTGACTGCTTTTGTTCTTTCCCTGCACACAATAAAACATTTAAATTGTTTTTGGTACCCAATTTGTTTTGGATCCTCTTGGTTTAGTCACTGTAACAGGTAATGCAACTTTTTCTTTATCAGTGATTTTTGGTTTTGGCAAATTTAAAACTTTCTCCTTTTTAGGAGCTTCAATGTATGCTTTTGATTTCTCAACAGTTATTTTACCTTTTTCCTTGGAGGAGCAGGTTTTAATAGTTGGTAAATCATTAGCATACAAAATTGTGCCAGTCAAAATTTGTGGTTTTTCTTTGCATTGAAAAGACAAATGATTACAGCTACCACAATTCCAGCACACTTTTCTAGGGGCTTCATGAATAGAAGAATAATTTCTAGATTTATTAACACCTAACTTACCATTTCTATTCTTCCTGTTTTCCCCTGACAGGCCTTTTTCCCTTGACGGACTGCTATGGCCTGATTCACTCTTTCCCCCTGACGACTGTGTATCCACTGATGCACAGTCTAGTTTTTCCATTACTGGAGGATTGAGTGTTTTGGCAAGGATACTTTTCTTGCCTCTCCCACCACTAGTGGAAACTTCATTCACTGGGAAGACATTCCCAGATTCTAGCTTTGTTGTTGCCTTAACAAACTTGATAGTTTGTGATGGCCTTTTTCCAGAGCTAGCTACCATCTCAACCTCAATGGGAGGTTGCTGCACATGAGTCTCTTCATAGCCCAAACCAGATTTTGGATCAGATTTCTAACTTTTCAAACGATCCTCCAGTTTTCTGCTAGACTCATTTCATCTCTTAATGACTTCCCTTTCTTGACTAAGAAGATTTGAAGTCCATTCCTCCCTTTTGATAGCACAGTCAAGAAGATTTTTAGTCCTTGAGAGTTCTTTTCAAGACTCTCAAGTCTAGAGTTCTCTGATTCTAAAAGAGTGTTCCTGGCAAATAATTGTTCATTTATTTTCTGTACTCTCTCAGTTTCAGCTACAGCACTCCTCAGGGTGTCATAGAGATCCTTTATCTCACAGGTCATTTCCTAAACAGTTTTAACACAATCATTTTTAGACATGTTAGAGGAAATTTTGAGGCTTACCTGTGAGCTGCTACTGTCAATGGATGAGGCCATCAGAGCTAGGTTGACATACTCTTCATTTTCTTCTTCATCAGAGTCAACCCAGTCCTTTCCCTCTACAATGTATGCTTTTCCCTTCTTGTTTGCATTAAGAAGGTCAAAGTATTTCTTCTTGTAGTCCACTACAGCTTCTTTGTCTCTGGATTCACCATCTTTTGTGGCCTTGCGGCACTCATTTGCAAAGTGACCCATCTCATTACATTTGTAGCACTTTATTCTTGATTTGTCAATAAAGTTTTTCGTGCTACTGGATTTCCTTGCTAAAAATCTTTTAGATCCCGATGGCTTTTGGAATTTCAGCTTGGAAAACCTTTTTGCAAGAAAGGCCATGGTTTCATCCAGCTCCTCTAACTCTTGTGGAGTATATTCTTCCTCCTTGAAGTCAACTTCTTTATCCCCTTCAATTTCAGCATCTTCTAGTTGCTGCTCCATCAAGACACTTGGCCTTGCTTCTTATTTGTCCTTCGTGGCAGCCATCAGGGCTACTGATTTAAGCTTTCTGGCATCCCCTGACATTTCAGATCTTTGTTGAACCTCAAGTTCATATGTCTTTAAGGTGCCATAAAGCCTATCCAAGTCTAAAAGATTCATGTCCTTGGATTCCCTGATGGCTGTTGTCTTTGAATCCCATGATATGGGAAGGGCTCTCATGAACTTTCTGTTCACATCTTTGTTAGCATATGCCTTCCCATATAATCTCAGGTCATTTACCAACCTGTTGAATCTGTCAAACATTTCAGTAAGTGTTTCACCATTTTTCATTGTGAACCACTCACACTGTTGTGTTAACAGCTGCAGTTTGTTTTCCCTCACTTCCTCAGTACCATCACAAAGGATTTGTATGGTATCCCATATGGATTTAGACGTGGTTAGATTCATGATGCTATTCAACATATCATCGTCTAAACCATTATACAGGATTCCAGTAACTTTAAGATCCATTTTCACCTTTTCTCTTTCCTCTATCGTCATTTCATCAGTTGTCTTTGGGACAAGCTTTTCAGGAATACTGACTCCATTAATGACTTCTATAGGAATGAGCTTCTTGGGAACGTGAGGTCCTTCTTCTAGAATTTGCAAATATTCATCATCAATAGCTCTTAGATGAACTATCATTCTTTGTCTCTAAAAGAAGTATTTACCCCTTTCCAACATGGGGACTTTACTGTTTCCAGCTTTATTGGCCATAGATAGTGATCGTATTTAGCAAGTGAAATCTGCTAAGAGGCTCTGATACCAATTGTTAGTGCAATATTAGCACAAGTGTTTGTAGAAGGGGGAGGGGGATGAATACAAACACCTGAAACTTTTCGCACTTAAAAAAAACTTATAAGGCTTCCTGAAAATAAGTTGTAATAAATAGAAAAACTATATGAAATGAACACGCAGATTTAAGTTAAAATAGTTATATTATAACTCGAGGTTTTTCTGGAAATCTGTATAATCACAAATGTGATTTACAGCTACAAATTCTGTGAATAAAGTTCACAGCTTCTCACACTCACTAGCTTCTAATATTCTTTGAAATATCTCTCTCAAGATCTATTGCAAAGCTTCTCTCTAGTGTTTGTGTGCTTCAGTGCTTGCTTGATCTGTTGGATATCTTCAATTATTCGTTTTTTGTGTAATGAGAGCTCTGTTGCTTATATATCAATCAGTGGGTTGAAAACATGTTCTTCAGACGTGCTTCTCTTCTCAACTTAGCCGCAAGTATGTCACATCTAAACTTTATGTGTCAGACTGCTACATGCTTTGTTGCTACTTTTCTTCCCCTGATCTGTGTGCATTTAATGCGTGAGAGTTCTCATTGAACCATTAACAAACTTCAAGAAATGTCTTTCCAGTTAATATTTCTTGCTTCTGTAACACGTTACGTTGATTTCTGTGTAAGAACTGATGACGGGTGTATGCTGTCACAACAATCCACTGACTGCCAGCCCTGACGGACTTTGATCAGTGCTTCTGGATCCCCTGATGCTTATTGACTGGATCAGGGCTTCGACCTTCACTTGAGTTAAACTCAGTGCTTCTTAACCCTGATGGTTATAGCTGACGACATACACTGATGGCTTCCACTGATGTCATGTTGGTCATTCTCCCTGACAGGTTACCCTGATGGGTTTGCCTGACACTGATATGTCCTGAAGTGTTTCACTGACGGATTGGTCTGCCCTTGTCATACCCTGACAGGTTCCCCTGACAGGTTCCCCTGACAGGTTCCCCTGACAGGTTCCCCTGATGGGTTCCCCCTGATGGGTTTCCCCTGATGGGTTCCCCTGATGGGTTCCCCTGATGGGTTCCCCATGATGGGTTCCCCTGATGGGTTTCCCCTGATGGGTTTCCCCTGATGGGTTCCCCTGATGGGTTCCCCCTGATGGGTTCCCCCTGATGAGTTTCCCCTGATGGGACTTAATCAACGTAACTTTGATTTAGAATTTCTGATGTGTGGAATACTTCTATTGCTTACAAGTAGCATCAGACATTCTTCTTCACTTTGTCAAATCCTTTGAATGTTCCTATTTTCTGACTTGTCTTGTGAAGTTATTGACCATCCACTGATGAATAAATTTATCATCAGTGGATGCAAAACTTGTGCTGATCTTAAGGTTTATAAAATACCTCAAGTATTTACAGTTGCACAATTTATTACATAATCATCATCATCATCATTTATCTCTAACACAAACACTACAATCTTTTCGCTCTTTTTAAACTTTAGTTGGCACTAATTGAAAACAGCTACTATGAATAGAAAAACTATAAGAAATGAACACACAGATTCAAGTTAAAATAGTTGTATTATAACTTGATGTTTTTCTGGAAATCTGTAGAATCACAACTGTGATTTACAGCTACAAATTCTGTGAATAAATACACAGCTTCTCACACTCACTAGCTATGAAAACTTTTCTCTGAAAAAATAAATCTCTCAAGAAATATATTACAGAGCTTCCTAGTGTTGTGTGCTTCTATGTTTGTTTTTATCTGTTGGATAGATTCAATCTGTGTGTATTGTTGTAATGAGAACTCCTTTGCTTATATGTCGAACAGTGGTTGAAATCACGTGCTTGAGACGTGCTGCTTTTCTCAACTTAGCCGCAAGTATGTAACATCGTTTCCCTATGTGTTAGACTGCTGCATGCTTTGTTGCTACTTTTTCTTCCCCAGATCTATGTGTATTTAATGCGCGAGAGTTCTCATTGGACCAAAACAAACTTCAAGAAATATCTTTCCAGTTGATATATCTTGCTTCTGTAACACGTTACGTTGATTTCCGTGTAAGTACTGATGACGGGTGCATGTTGTCATAACGATCCACTGACTACCAGCCCTGATGGACTTTGATCAGTGCTTCTGGATCCCCTGATGCTTATTGACTGGATCAGGGCTTCAACCTTCACTTGAGTTTCACTCAGTGCTTCTTGATCCTGATGGTTGTGACTGACGGCATACACTGATGGCTTCCACTGATGCCATGTTGGTCATTCCCCCTGATGGGTTGGCCTGACACTAACATGTCCTGAAGTGTTTCCCTGACGAGTTGGTCTGCCTTCGTCATCCCCTGACAGGTTTCCCTTAATTGGTTCCCTTAATGAGTTCCCCCTAATGGGTTCCCCCTAATCGGTTCCCCTGATGAGTTCCCCCTGATGGGTTCCCCTGACGTGTTTCCCCTGATCGGTTCCCCTGACGAGTTCCCCTGACGGTACTTAATCAACGTAACTTTGTTTAAAATATCTGATGTGCGGAATACTTTGACTGTTAACAAGTAACATCAGACATTCTTCTTCACTCTGTCAAGTCCTTTGGATGTTCTATTTTCTGACTTGCCTTGTGAAGTTATTGACCATCCACTGATGAATAAGTTTATCATCAGTGGATGCAAAACTTGTGCTGATCTTATGGTTTATAAAATACCTCAAGTATTTATAGTTGCACAATTTATTACATAATCATCATCATCTTCATTTAACTCTAACAGTTGGCCTGCCTTTTTCATCCCCTGATGGGTTCCCCTGACGGATTCTCCTGATGATCTTAATCACTGAAACTTTGTTGATTTCGTTTGGAATGTCTGAGGTGCGGAATACTTAAGTGTTTTTGAGTAACAACAAACATCCCTCTTCACTATCAAGTCCTTTAGAAGTTTCAGCTGGTGACTTGCATAGTGAGTTATACTTCATCCCCTGATGATTAAGTTGATTATCAGTCGATGCAAAACGTGTGCAAATACTTAGGTTTATAGAACACCTTGAGTATATACAAATGCACAATCAAAACTAAAATCATCATCATCATTTATACTTAACATAAACTTTTCGATTTATGAAAGAAATCAATGCATACTCAATTAGTGGCTAAACAAATCAAGTTAAATACTAATTAAACTCAAAATTTCAGCACTTTCCTAAATGGCAAAACAAGAAAAAGAATTTCCAATCTAAGAAAAAAAAATTACCAATCAAAGTAAAATTTTCTAAACCTAATCTAATGGTCAAGAATGAATTGCAAGTATATATCATCATAATCAAACTCTATCCTCCAGTTCAGTCAATTTTCTCTAGTAAATTCACCAAACAAAATTTGAAATTTCATTTAAGAGTATTTATTGAAGAATTAATATTTTTTTCATTAAAACCTTAAAGAGGTAAATTAAAACCTTAAAGAGGTAATACACTGATATTTTATTTGAGCATTTATTATTATTTATGTTATTACCATTGTGTAGAATAAATTTTTCACTATCAAATTCATGTATAACACGTGTGCATATGATAAGTGTTATTTTTATATATTTTATACCCTCTGATTATTAATATTTTGGCAATATTTTTTATGGGTTAAACACATTTTTTGTCTTATTATTGTAGGTTTTATGGGTTATGCCCATATAAAGAAAAAGACGGAGAAAAATCATAATTTTCGGATATAAAAGACCAAACCCGCTGGATTTGGACAGGGTTCAGTATTTTGCCCATAACTTTCACTCTAGAGCTCCATTTGTTGCGGTTAAATAGGCGTTGGAAAGCTTGAACGAAGTGCTACAACTTTTATTCAGCCACCAAGCTACGATTGAGCCATTTATTATGCTGAAATTGGACAGAAAAACTACAGTTGTAATCTGATCTTATTAAAGTATTGAAACATGTAATTGCAAGTATAAATCATTGGGCTTGGCCCATGTGCTGCTCCAAATAAACTAATGCAAGTCCAGCTAAAAAAAGGGGCAATCCACTTGGGTTTTTCGTGCGAGGATGCTAGACTTAGAAATAAAAAGGGAAAAAACGAGCAGCCATACCAACAGCAGCAACACCAGAAGGGGAAACGCAGCAAGGAGAGAAACAACACAGCCATAGAAGGCAGAAACAAAAAGAGAGGGGTGCAGAGAGAGAGAAGGAAGAACGAAGGCAGAGAAATCGATCAAGACGAAGAAG
This sequence comes from Centella asiatica, assembly GCA_014636745.2. NCBI lineage: Eukaryota > Viridiplantae > Streptophyta > Magnoliopsida > Apiales > Apiaceae > Centella > Centella asiatica. Next base: position 27,451,993 of record CM025785.1, on the reverse strand, counting down.
AAGAGCTTGAAGATGGACTGCAGACAACTATAGCTCATCCAATTTGGTTCTTCTAGTTCAATCTTTTGCTATTAATCTTTAAGTTGTTATTTTTATTAAGATGATTATTTTTAGATTTTATACAATTAATTTTGAGGTTGTTTTCCATATCATGTCTAGCTAATTTCTCTTACTGTAGGACAAGGATGTAGTCTTTTTGATTTTATTTCAATGGAGTAATTTGATTGAATGATTTGAGTTTATCTAGTTACAATTTGATAGTCTTGTTATTATTATTGTGATTATTTTGGCCAAGTAGTTACATATTCAAGGTATTGAATGATGGAGCGAAAGTGGAAGTTCAATACTAGTTCGTAGGATTATCAAACTTCTTGTAGTATAATTTTAGAGATAGTTATACACTTGAAGTGGTTTTATGTAATTGCAAATTTCACTGTTTTTAATGAGTTTATATCAACTGTTGTGATCACGAAAGTAGACATAAGGTTTTTATAGACATGCGTAGTTTACCTTGAAAGAGAAAATTATATAAATTCGAAAATTCGACCACTGTAATTAGTTAATTCTCAAACTTGAGATTAGTCTATTTCCATTGGATTAAGTCAATTGGCAAAGTCCTAGTCCTAAAATCTTTATCCATATATTTTCTTGTTATCAATTTCTCGTGTTTACTCAGTTTTAATAATAATTTTTATATTAAGTCACCTTAAAACAACCACTATTAGATTGTCTAGATAATATTAGGAGTTTCTTAATTTGGTACTTGACTACCTTTCCTCGTGAAACGATACCTTGCTCACTTTGACCTATAGTACTTGACTCATACACTTGCGGTACGTTTTGATTGATTATCATAACATTAGTAATTTGTGAGATATTGAATTTTAAAATTTAATCAAAATAAAAATAACAATTCAAGAAAAAAATGAAGAACACTCAAGAACCCTAACTATTATTCGTCCAATTCAACCTAGATAACGTGTCAAAAATGAAATCAAATGCTAGACCCTTGTTCCTACACATGTGTTGATTATTCAAATTCATGCATGTTTCATCAAGAATGGTGGAGAAATGAAGAGTTTAAGCTCGGTTGGAAGCTTCGCCTCCGATAATGGTGAGCTCGTCGGTGGCGAGCCACGAATTGACGTTGCAGTCATTTTCCAACTACGATATAAAGGGTAGGGGCACATTCATCTATGACAAATCTCATGGCGGTGCCTCCACCGCCAAACGAGCACCGTGCGTGGTGGTTTTAGAGGTGGCAGTCGTGACTCCAGCGGATGCAGCGTCGGAGGCAGCCCCACCCCGACCCCCTGCATCTGAAACCCTAAACTGTTCAAAATAACGTCGGGGTTGGGCCGAACCTGACCCGTCTGTGACCTGATTCTAACATAGTTCAACCCAACCCTTTTTATTTGTTTCTTTCTTAAGGTCTAATCCAAATTTAAAAATAAAATACATATACAATTTAATTGATAAATGAATAACTTAAGAATGATTATTTTGATATATAAACAATTTTTTTTAAATAATTAAATTTTTTATGATTTAGAAATAAATTAATTTATGAAGAAAGAGTCTTTTAATTACTAGAATTAAGTGACAAATTATTGAATTTATAAATGATTATTATTAACAAAAAGAAAAGATGATTATTACTTAATTGAAGAAATTAAATAATAATTAAGGAAGAAATTCTAAATTTATAATAAATGATTAATAAATCATATAATCTAAGAATAATTAAGGAGTAATTATTATTTAATTAAATTAATAAATCAAGAACAAATATTATTTAATTAAAACTATTAAATAATAATCAATGAATAAATTTTAAATAAATATTAAATAAATATTAAATGATCAATAAATCGTTTAAGTTAAAAGTAATTAAGAAATAAATTACTTTATTGAGAAATAATTATTATTTAATTAAAGAAATTAAATAATAATTTAAGAATAAATGTTTAGTTAATGATAAAATATCAATAAATCTTTTATGTTAAGATTTAATTAAGAAATGATTATTTTTTTAATTAAAACAATTGAATAATAATTAAGAAATAAAGTTTTGATGAATGATAAATGATTAATAAATCATTAAGCTAAATTAATTAATTAATCTAAGGCATCTAACAAATAAATTAAATTATCGGGAGGCTACAAACGATGTATTATTAGTCCCAAAAAAAATCTCTCAGACTCCAATTCGGTTCCAACTAAATCCCAATTCAACGAACGATGAGTCAATTAGTTAATCAAAGACCTGAGAATTTTACAAACACTTCGCATATACATCCTCATGTGTAATTAAGTTGAGATTACTCATGTTATTTAATGTACATGTTTTACAGAGCTCTACGGAAGTTGTTGTTGGAGTGTATGCCCTAGTGACCAATTATGTAATGATTGTGACACTATATTTATTTTATGTTTTGATTAAATGATAATTTCTTTTATTATGTTTTGTTTACTGCATTATATAAATGTTAACATAATAAATGTCCTTAGAATTATTAATTATATGGATTCAAGTATGTGACTTGAATATGAGATCGTATAAGTATGTTATATATATCATTATTCTTAAATGTCCCTAGTCAAGTATTATTGTTAGTGGGACAATAATAATACATTGAGATTAGTGTGTGGATTGACTGATGGCCACATCTCATTGGTTATAAATAAATACGAGATATATTAAGTTGATGCATAGGTACCATGTTAGAGAACAGTGTACTGAACAGACTCACCATGAGAATTCTACATGGAGCATTATGTTATATGTCATAAGTAATTCTCATAGTGACAAAGATGTAATAGTCCTTCGACCTGAAGTCATGACATTTGTACATAAGGAGTTATGTGTTTTGATATTGCCAAAAGTCACCTTTAATCGGGTGGACGATAAAGGTGATTGTTGGATACATCATGAGTTATGTGAGAAATGGGAATGATGTAGATGGAATTTAACCCTCCTATAAATTAGGAGTGATATCTATAGGCCTCTTGATTGAGTGAGACAATGAAATGCATGGCCATGCTCAAATAGAGATTTGTTTCATATAGTCTTTTCATTGATCAAGAAAACTGAGATTAAATTGTGAAGACGATGACACATCCATGCCTTGAATTTAATCTTAGATATCAAGGTTAAAAGAATTAAATTACATTGAAACATTGGTCACGAAAAAGGTTGCGTCGAATCAACAACTTTATTATTACTTGGGTAACAATGATGTATTACTAGATGTCACTCACTGTTTATAATTTTATAATATAATTTAAAATTATTGTCAACGTATTAATAACCTACGGGGTCGCACAATAAGAACATTCATTAAGGAGATATAATTTAAATGTCAGTGATTTTAATATATCAATGAGATTGATTTTATTTAAATGATGACTTTAAATTATATGTATTTAATCTGTATATATATTAGAGTCCCTTGGAAGAAAATACGAATATATATATTTATTTGACATATATATTAATTAAGTAAGACTTGATTAAAATATATAATAAATATAAAATTTGGATTTTATTCTCCTAATCAGATTAAGGTTTGGAATTACTCTATACACAACTATATATAGGATATATCAGTTGTTCTCTAAAAGATATACGTTTTCTGAAACCCTAGCCGCTCATCAGAGAGAGACTAGAGTTAAGAGAGAGAGAGAGAAACAGATTCAGCAGCTAGTACTGCAATCCTCCTTACTTCGAATCATGAGACGATTTGTGGGGTGTTCGTGTGGATACCGTAGAGGCGCCATCTAGTTGGATTGCGTTATAGATTCAGAGACGTTCAACACCCTCATCAAAGCTTTGGATCATGCAGGCTTAATTGGTAAAATCTTAAACCATCTGTATTAAATTGTTTCGCATGGATTCTCGGGTTAGGGTTTCGTTTTGTTTTAAATCATTTTTTTTCGCTGCGTTTTATCTGTCGAAACCCAACAGTTGTTAAATCTAAGATTTGGTAAGGACTAAAGGCAAGTATATTTTTAATTAATAAGTATGATCATTTTTTCGATATACGTAATGTATCCAAGATATTATTATGTCAATATTCATGCTTCAATTTCTTCAAAGTTAAGTAACGTACGATCCCTTGATCCGATGTACGTGAAAAATGTTGTACTAGTATCAAGTATTCTTTGAACGACTATTAGCTATTTAAATTCACTAACACGCCAAAGTAATTCCTATATAGATGTATAAAACCTATTTTTTACCACATACTTGTAAAGTATATCTGTATGGGTAATTAAAGGCTAATGGGATGCATCTGTATGGCACTCCGGACCTAGAATTTATAGGGGACGAAAATCGAGGCATCGGTAACTGAACCCTCATAGATAAAAGATTTCTGCATCGACTACGTATGTTATCATAATGAAGTCAGGCTGACCAGCTGATATACTGATTGATATGGAGTTCATAAGGACATGTGCGTCAAACGAACATGACAATAACTTATAAAATATATTGAAAACATACTTAAAAAATAGTAACTTGTAAATAGTAATAGCAACTTGAAAACAGTAACCTGCCAACATATAATCCACTTATATCAAAGAATGATAAATATACGGACACTGTTAAAAAAATCTATACTTAAAGATGTATCGGCGTGAAAGTTGCCTTAAACTTTTTGAGGTGCATTTATTTAATTTCAGGATGTTTTAGGGGCCAACTCCCGGTGAGGGTCATTAATGAAGTACTTCGTAACATTCATACCCGATTGTTATTTCATGCTCTCCTCGTTTTAAAATTAGAAATACATTTTAAAATAATGATTTTTAAAGATAATTTTATTTTTTAAATACATCTCTATAATCATATTGTTTAAAGTAATAGTAGTGGTAGTTATGATAAAAATTACTATCATCTGTTTCAAAAGTAAAGATACGTTTTGACTTTTTAAATAAAATGACGACATATTAAACTTTAAATTAATACCAATTTAGTTGATTATAGTTGACATAACTATTATAATATTAAGGTTTATAACAAAAAAATTTTTGATCATAATATAATTTGCATCCAAAACTTTTGTAGATTACATTAATTTTGGAGTTCAATATGCCGTCATTTAACGAAAAAAGTCAAAACGTATCTCTAATTTTGGAACAAATGAAGTATTAAATAGTGAAGATAGTGTAGTTGATTGGAGTAGCCGAATAATGAAATGGTATCTAAAAAACTCCGTGACTTTTTATAGTTCAATAATAGAAATATATCTTTAATTTTGGAATAACCAAAATATGAGTATGGATCTCTAATTTTGTAACAGATGGAATATATGATTTGTTTTGCTAGTCAGATAGCCAAGAACTTGTAGAAGGGGGGGTTGAATACAAGTTCTTTGAAATCTTTTCGATTACTTGTTCTTCAAGAAATTAATTATAACTTACGGAAATAAAGAACAAAAACTCGAATCAATTTATAACAATTGCTTGTATTGAATTTGACAATTGAATACAAATTCTAACAATCACAACAATGTGATTGTCAGCTTCTTTTCTATTCTGTATAGTAAAGATACAAAACTATGAATTCTATACAGCTTCGAATTACAATTCTCTGTAAACCTAATTACAGCTTCTCTAAAAACTAAAGTCTCAGTTTTTCTTTTCTAAATCAATACTAATCCAGCTTCCTTATTCGAATTAAACACAATCTTTCCTTTTTGATTAGGAACAAATTTCTGGATTGTTTCCTTACAAGCTACGTCTTCAATAATATATTCATTTACGTGGAAGACAATCCTTATTCAATTTGAACTCTGTATCTTATCAGGAAATAAATCACGATTAGTCCCTGATGCTTCATCTTTAGTCTATGATCCTTTTAGTCCCTGATGATGTCAGATTGTGTAGTCTCCAATAGAGTTATTTAGTCTCCGATGCTTTAAGGCTTAGTCTCTGATGACGTCAGCTTAGTCTCTCATGCTTTTAAACTTAGTCTCCGATGACGTAAGCTTTAGTCTCCGACTCTTTTAGACTTAGTCTCTGATCACGTAAGCCTTAGTCTTCGATAGACAAAACTAGTCTCTGATAGATAAAATCCTTAGTCTCTGACAAGCCTTTTTTGTAAACTCCAACGGACCAAATACACACTTTGACTTGCTGAAGCTTTAATACTCCATTCCAGCAGTTACTTACAAGTAAAGAATAATTGTATCTCTTTACAAAGAATGAATGAATTACAAACAAAGAGATAACTACTGGCTACAAAACTTCAGTGTTACTAATTAACACTTTCTATACATTTGTACTCTAAGTAATCTAAAGACAATCATCATCAAATGTTCTAAAACCTAATAATCTCCCTCTAATTATGAATATCAGAATGATAAGCATAATTTCAAGGTTAATGATGATGTCAAAACTCAATTCACAATTACTTAGAAAAAGAATAAAGAATTGCTAACTACAAATGTATTCTGAACTAAGATCTTTGATCTGTTGTTCAACTTCCACCAAGACTCAGGTTTAAATCCTTTAAGTCTGACTTCAAAAATAAAAATTACAACTTATTTTAACAAACAACATACCTTCCAACACAGCAATTTACCTTTTATTTTTCCTCAGCAACTCCAGCCTGTCTTTCAACAACTTTTTCAGAACGAATTTAATTTTTTCTTCAGCATCCTTGAGTAGACTGATAAAACCTTCAATATGTCTCTCACTGACACTGTTGATATCTCTGTTGTAATTGAAGAAGACTTTCTCTCCATGAAAATTCTCATACCATAATCCAAGAGGTTTAGAATTAGCTTCTGGCACTGTATCCACCTTATGTTTCACCTTCATCACCTTCTGAATCTGGCTTCAAAATCCCATGTTGAGATCAATAGTCTCAAGCACGATAGTTAGCAACCACTCTAGATTTTCTTTAGTTTGTCCCTCCAAGGCTGGCTTCTCAAATTTCAAAAACTCTCCATCTTTCAAAAAGATATGGAGGAGTTCTTTGTTATTTTTACCCTTAATCAAATCAATCTTCTTTGTACTTTTCTTCAAGGCCTTGATAATTTCATCAATACTAGCCATTTCAACCTTATAAGACGTCCTTGATGGAACTGTTCGTGGCTTTGTTGGTCCACTCACAATCACCAAGGCAGTCTCAACTAATCTTGGAGATTCTTGAGAGGTAGGCTTCTTGATAGGTGCATTGATTACAGGTTTCTTTGCAGATTCCTGGACCAAAGGTTTTCTTCTTGATTTCTTCTCAGCCTCTTCCATCTCTTTATTTTTCTTCTTGGTTATAGCTACTTTCTGTACACTTGATCTCCTTGTTGAGATTTTCTTCTTCTTTGCCTCCTCCTCCTCCTTTGTTGCTACCATGTCCTCCTCCTCTTGAAGTTTCTGAGCTAATAGTGCATCAACTTCTATCAGTTTCTGCTCTTGAGGATAGACCAACTCCACTTTCTCATCCACTATCAGTTCAACTGGAATGGGAAAGTGAGTTGTCTTCATGGCATCCCCCAATAGCTTGGGATGTCCTGGTTGAGTTGAGATTTGCTTCTTTGGTTCCTCAACCATTACCCCTTTGCCTTTGTCTTTTGATGTTGGGGCTTGTGCAGAGGAAGAAGGAGAAGCTGTTGTTGTTGTTGTTGGAAGTTGTGTTGTTGTTGTTGCTGCTGCAAGATCAGAATGTTTCTTTAGGATCCTGTCCATCATTACTTGTAATTCAACATCAAGGACAGGACCAGACTTTGATTTTTGTACATGAACATATTGTTTGAATTGACCACTCTCCCCCTTTTTGACATCAACATCTTTAAGGTGAGAGGAGGTGGCCAAATGTGGAATTGACTGCATCAATAGTTGTTCCATTTTGTCTTATTTTTGGATCAGGAGTTGGATATTGGCTTTTAGGGCTTGAAGTCGACTGTCAGTCTTGGACTTGTCTTTGATAAGAGTATCAATTGCAGTGATAGTCCTCCTTGGCAAGTGTCCTTCATAGCACCTTCTGATTTTGTCTGTCTCCAACTCCATCCTTTCCTCCATTTTCTTCACTGCACCATTTATACCAGTAACCAAAAAATGATGAAATTTGGTATGTTTCTTGTCCACTTTGTTTAGTTCTTCAAGAATGTCTGTGGATGTTGGTGCAACTACTCGAGACCCAATGTTGGTCACATAATCCTGCCTGAAATGGGCGGCTGCTTCCTATAGAGTGTTGGAATATGTGGCATCAAGCCATTCATCAACATTTTCCTCTGTAGGTGGTTCAGACACAGGTTCATCTGCAAGCCTTGTCTTCAATGCAGAAATGTGGACTTGACTTTGTTGTAGACCATATAACATTTCAAAGTCTACATTGGACATCTCAGATATAATATTTAATGTTGCATTCCCTGTGCTTGAACTGTTCCCAGTTTTTTCTGTTTGGATATTTGTGGAGGGAGCAGAAGAAACTTGAGCTTCTCGTGAGCTGGTTTCAACAGGTTGTAAAAATGCTCCTGCTGAAAATTTCTCTCTTTTATTTTGTTCAAGGATCTCATCCTTGCTCACACCCTCTCCTTTTGCCTAGGGTTGGGCACCCACCTTCTCTTGCTCTCCTTTTTCCAAGCTTTCTAAAGCTTGACTTTCTTGTTTGTGTATATCCTCTCCTTTTTCCAGGTCAGGAACCTGACTCTTACTATTTATTCTCACATCCTCACTCATATGGATAAGTGCACTCTGTCCTATAGAAGTGAGGGTTGGAGAAGTATTTGTGACTGCATGGATAGGGGGTTCCCTTTGTGTATCTTGGGCTAGGGATCTATCCATGGAATGTGTTTGAGAGCTTGTCTCGAGTATTGGCTCCTTTTGGAAAAAATCAAGAGGATTTAAATGTGTTATATCAAAAGAATCAAGTATGGGAGAAAAAGGAGAAGAATGTACAGTGTGGAGTGTTGGTTGTTCCTTAGACATTGAAAATTGAGGAACATCGATTGATAACTCTATGTGTGCACTCCTTGTGTCACTCTTTTCTTTTATTATCTCTCTTTGTGGTTTCTCTTGTTGGTGAACAAAAGGTTGTGCAGACTCTGTACAGGGTGTTCCTGGTTGGGAACTTTCTTCAATGTCAACATCTTTTTGGGAGGATGGTGACAGATCACTGTTTTTCCTTATAACCTCCATTGCCTTTTGGTAAGCAATGGATTGCTTTTGGCTAAGGGTTATAACTCTCTTCTTTCTCTGAAGTGGTACTTCAGCTTCTTGTTCTCCCTCATCCTCACTTACTCCCTCAATTATTTTTCTCTTTATTGGGAGTTTTGTGATGGCTATTTGAGTCTTTGCAACCACAGTCTTTTGGGAGACTGTGGAGGGGGCTATAGGTTGTTGTTGTGAAGTGGTTGGAGGATTAACAGGGTTTTGGCTTTCAATATCCTCAAAAAATAACAAAGAATAAAGGTTTGGAAGCTTGTCAGTGATAATAGATCTCATGATAGGAGGGAAAAATAATAGAACCTTTACCTTTGCAGATTTATGCTTCACATCAGTAAATATTCTTTTACTCTACAAAACAGTTGGTACAACTTGCATTCTAGTAATATTAAGGTTAGGGATTAGATAATAAGCAACCATCATCAAAAACCTAGCATAATAAATTTATTTTTATTATCGGATTTCAATTTTACCAAAAGATTTTGCAGAATTAAAAGCCCAATGTTTAGATGTCTATCAGACAACACACTAAAAGCAATTTATTGTGTGAGTGTAGTGATAACATCATAGCCACTGCATTTTGAAGTAAATGCTTTAGTGATTATATCAAAGAACAGTGACCATTCTTGTTTTAGATGGGGTCGTGTTATAGACCCAACACAACTAATTTCAGCAGAATAATGTAAGTTTTTAAACATAGAAAAAAAATTTTCATCAGAGGCAACAAAGTCAATGTTTTCATATATTGGTAAGTGTAAAGCATTATTAACCATGGTATAATCTATAGTATAAACAGAGTTAGCATACCTGAAACTTACCACAGGAGAGTCAGTGATCTCATCCTGGACAGTAGCTGTAGACCACATAGCCGTGATGACTTCAGTGGCTTGGATAGGAGCTTCATAAATGGCGTAGGATAGTGTGGAGTTTTGAAGAAAATCCACGAAGGGGTGGTACTGGGCTTCAAATTCATGCTTGTTAGCCACCCCTGCATGGTTAGTCTTAATGATATCGAAATCTCCAAACTTGAAACAGACTGTTTTAGCGGCCATTTGAGAGATCTGTGAACTTTTGAAGAAACTTTGAAAAGGGTTAATTTGCAGAGTTTTTGTAGAGAGAAAATAATTTCAAAGCTTGAAAGAGTGTGATTGCAAAGGTGTTTGAATTTACTATTATCAAAGTGTTAGAGACGTTTCCAATTCACAGGATAGTGAACTGTTTTCGATCGTGGGTAGAATAACTACTAGATTACCCTTGATCGGAGATTGCCCTAATCTCTGATAAGTTCACTCATAAGAGACTAGACCTGATTAGTCTCCGATAGTTCATTTTGATTGAGTCAGAGAATAATCAAAAACGACGTCAGGGACTAAGGTAGTCTCCGATAGTTCAATTTTTTAATTAAGTCAGAGACTAATTAAAAACAACTGTCGGGGACTAGTTAGTCTCCGATAGTTCTATTTTTAATTCAGCCGGGGACTAGTTAAAAACACTGTCGAGGACTAGGATAGTCTCTGATAGTTCAATTTTTTAATTAAGTCGGGGACTAATTAAAAACACTGTCGGGGACTAGAATAGTCTCCGATAGTTCAATTTTTAATTAAATCGGGGACTAATTAAAAACACTATCAGGGACTAAGTTGTCTCTTATTCCCAAGCTTTTTAGAATATTTCCAACAAACAAGTTAATGATTATTGGCTTCAAAAATTCTATTTAATTAAAAAAAAACTACATTCCAGAAATTAAATTCTAGCTTCTAAAATTCTGTTTAATTAAAAAAACAGCTACATTCCAGAAATTTAATTCTAGCTTCTTACAACTAAACAACTTGCTTTCAAAATGAAATTAATTTTTAGATACATAATTCAACATTCCTAATTCATAAACTAATCTAAAAAAAGTAGATTCATCTAAAGGTTTTGTGAATATGTCTGCAAGTTGTTTATCTGTTGTAACCTAGTGTAATTCGATATTACCTTCACTTATATGTTCTCTTTTGAAGTGATATCTAATATCTATGTGTTTTGTTCTTAAATGTTGCACTGGATTTTTTATTATTGCTATGGCACTTGTATTATCACAATAGATAGGAATTTTGGATAATGACATACCATAGTCTAGGAGTTGATTCTTGATTCATAGGATTTGAGCACAATAACTCCTAGCTGCAATGTATTCAGCTTTTGCTATTAAAGTTGAAACTGAATTTTGTTTCTTGTTGAACCAAGAAACAAGTCTGCCTCCAAGAAGTTGGCAGCTTCCATTTGTGTTTTTCCTGTCAAGCTTGTAACCTGCATAGTCAGCATCTGAATAACCAATTAGTTTAAAATCAGATTCTTTGGGATACCATAAACCAAGGTTTGGGGTACCCTTTAGATATCTGAGTATTCTTTTTACAGCAATCAAATGTGACTCTCTAGGGTCAGCTTGAAATCTAGCACATAAACATGCAGCTAACATTATATCAGGTCTACTTGGAGTTAGATATAAAAGAGAGCCTATCATGCCTCTATAGCTAGTAATATCAATTTTCTTTCCTTTTAAATCATTATCTAGCTTAGTGGCAGTAGGCATGGGTGTTTTTGCAGATGCATAATCAAATAAATCATATTTTTTCAATAAGTTTTTGATATACTTGGACTGACTGATAAAAATTCCATCAGTTAATTGTTTTATTTGCAATCCTAAGAAAAATGTTAATTCTCCCATTATACTCATTTCATATCTAGACTGCATGAGTTTTGAAAATTTTTCACAAAGTTTCTCATTTGTAGAACTAAATATAATATCATCTACATATATTTGCACAAGTATAATGTCAGAGCCTTGCTTTCTATAAAATAAAATTTTATCTATGATACCTCTAACAAATTTATTTTCAAGTAAAAATTGAGATAGAGTATCATACCAGGCTCTTGGTGCTTGTTTTAAGCTATAGAGTGCTTTGTCTAACCTGTACACGTGATTTGGAAACTTGGAATCCACGAAACCTGGTGGTTGTTGAACATAGACTTCCTCTTCCAATTTTCCATTAAGGAAAGCACTCTTGACATCCATTTGGTCCACCTTGAAGTTTTTGTAGGCTGCATATGCCAAAAAAATCCTAATTGCTTCAAGTCTTGCTACTGGTGCAAAAATTTCATCATAATCTATCCCTTCTTCTTGAGAATATTCTTTTGCAACCAGTCTTGCTTTATTCCTTGTAATTGTACCAGCTTCATCCAATTTATTTCTAAAGACCCACTTGACACCAAAAATTGATCTATTCCTTGGTTTGGGTACCAGTCTCCAGACTTTGTTTCGGGTGAATTGGTTTAACTCCTCTTGCATGGCAATTATCCAGTCAGGATCTTAAAGTGCTTCCTCAATTTTCTTTGGCTCTATCTTTGAGAGAAAACTGAGGTATAAACATTCATTTTGAGTTGCACTTCTAGTCATGACTCCATCCTCTAGACTTCCAATAATCAAATCTAGAGTGTGGTATCTCAACCATAGAATTGCATGTGGCAGATTTGACCTTGAAGTGGAGGCTTCATTTTTTAGATTGATGTTGTCCAATCTAACTTCATGATCAGAGACTGCTCCCCCTAAACCATTGACTTCTCCATTATTAGCTCCCCCTGAGATGTTTATCTCTACATTCCTTGGTGTCAATATAGTCTCCGATTGTGCATCAGTGACTCTAGTCTTTGGTGAACCATTAGTCTCCGATGGTATAATAATGTCACCAGTATCTTGTATATTATTTGACCTTGGTACTTCATGCACAACTGTTAACTCCCCCTCAATTACGTAGGGATCGTTACTATCTTGGGGTTCATCATTATTCTCTGATGGATATTCCCATGCAACCAATTCATTCTCAAAACTGAGAGGTTCATGCAATCCTTGACCAATCATCCCTGGAATCTTTTTGTCATCAAATACAACTTGTATTGATTCCACGATGACCTTTGTTCTTAGATTATATACTCTGTATGCTTTACTTGACAGAGAATAACCTAAGAAGATTGCTTTATCAGACTTATTGTTAAACTTTCCTCTTGTCTCTAATGAATCTCTCAGTACAAAGCATTTACAACCAAACACATGTAAAAACTTGAGAGTTGGTTTTCTCCCAGTCATTAATTCATAATGTGTTATGTTGTATGCTTTGTTTATCAAGGATCTATTCTGTGTAAAGCAAGCAGTGCTTATAGCTTCCTCCCAAAAATATGTGGGAAGCTTAGCCTCTTGTAACATAGTCCTTGCTGCTTCAATAAGGGTTCTGTTTTTCCTCTCAACAACTCCATTTTGTTGAGGGGTTCTTGGAGCAGAGAATTGGTGAGTTATTCCTTTTTTATTGCAGAATTCAGTAACTTGGGAATTCTTGAATTTTGTTCCTCTATCGCTCCTTATTACCCTTACTGTTTTTCCTGACTCAATCTCTATCTTCTTAATATGATCGATTATCAACTGAGCAACTTCATCTTTTGTGTAGAGGTATTTTACCCAAGTATACCTCGTGTGATCATCCACAATAACCAAAGCATATCTATTCCTTAAGATAGACATCACATTCACTTGACAAAATAAATCCATGTGTAACAGCTGTAGTGGGTCAGTGATTGATGTTGCTAGTTTGCTTTTGAATGATACACTCTTTTGTTTCCCTTTCTGGCATGAATCACACAATCCATCTTGTGAAAACTCCAATTATGGAATGCCAGCTACCAGTCCTTTCCTCACAAGCTTGTTGATGTTCTTTAAATTCAAGTGGGAAAGTTTCTTGTGCCAAAGCCAACTTTCATTAGTTGAAGATTTGCTGTAGAGACATGTGATTTGATCAGAGGAAGAGATAAGGTTTGCGACGTAAAAATTTCCTTTTCTTTTCCCTGTCAGTATCACATTCCCAGATTCCTTGTTACACACCTGACATAGATCTTCTTTAAAGGTGACATGGAATCCCTTATCACATAGTTGACTCACACTCAGTAAGTTGTGCTTTAAGCCGTCAACCAGTGCTACTTTAGTGAAGATGACATCTCCATGTTCAACACTGCCATATCCCCTCATATGGCCTTTGCTGTTATCTCCAAAAGTGACTTTTGGGCCACTTTTCTCTTCATACTGTTTTAGCAGGGACTTGTCTCCAGTCATGTGCCTTGAATAGCCACTGTCCAAGTACCATGTTCTCTTCTTTTTGCCCTGCACAGTAAAGAGTAACTGGTTAGAAATTTTTGGGACCCAGACTTTCTTGGGTCCTTTCTCACTAGTTGTAGAATCAAGACTTGACTCAGATTGAGTTGATTGTCTTTTAGCATTTTTGATTTTAATTGGACAATCATTAGTCTTGCTACTTTTTTGTGAGAGACTGCCAAGCTTAGAATTTTCATTGTTAATGCAAAGATGATCTAACCTTTTTACAGGTGATTTATCTTTTATTCTGTTTGAAGGTGCAGTCTCAGTTATAGGACTTTTATTTTTGCTCCTACAGTTAACAACTATGTGGTTGGGGTTACCACATACATGACATGTCTTTCTAGGAGCATTAGGCATTCTAGCATAATTTGTATGTTTATTAATGCTTATCTTTCCATTCCTATTTTTCTTATTTCTGCTTAACTCCACTGACTTTTCAGCCATTTTATCTGGAAGATTTTCCAATTTTTTACTTAACTGTGTCTTTGTCATGAACCCAATATGTAATCTTTTATTTTTACTCTTATCAACAACATTCACTGTCTTTTTATCAATTTATGTTTTTGCAGTGATTTGTTGATCATGAGTGATGATGAATTTTGGTTCATAAACAGGAAAGACAAAATTAATTCCTTTTATTACATTTGGCTTACTAGTCGAGGAGTTCACAACTTCAAATAGATCATCTAAATCTGAACTCTTGTCTAGATTTTCATCATAACCTAGTCCAGATTTTTGACCTATTGTTTGACACTCTACCAAGTCTGATAACTTTTTAGAGGAAGTATTCCATTGTTTAATCTTAGCTTGAGCATTTTCAAGTTACTCTACTAAGTAATATTCCCTCTTTTTCAAAGCATCAATCATATGATGAGTTTTGTTTAAGTCAGATTTGATGGTGTTAAACTGTGCCAATCTCTCTTCAAGAAACTTATTTCTTTTCAAGAGAATGTCACGTGATTCTTTCACATTGGTATATTCGATAGTTAAAGATCTAAAACTAAGATACAAATCAGACATATCTTTTTGTATGCTTTCAACGCTAGATGTGTCAAGTAAATCAAGCACATTAAAATTTTGATTTGCATCACATACCTTTGTAGAATCATTTGACTCGTCACTTCGAGCCATCAAGGCAAAGTTGACAACTTCTTCATCAGAGTCACTGTCAATCCAATCTTTACCCTCAGTAATCAAGGCTTTGCTCTTGGATTTGACTTTCTTGTCAGCAAAGTTATTCTCTTTCCTTGATTTTTCATCCTTAGATCTATCACTAGATCTCGGCTTCATGCACTCATTGGCAAAGTGCCCTAACCCGTCACAATTGTAACATCTTATCTTCTTTAAGTCGAAGGTGACTTTTTGACCTTCACGCTTAGGGTTAGGCTTTCTTGACGATTTTCTTCCTTTCCTGCTGGCCCTAAATTTCTTGAACTGTTTGACCATGAATGCCATGAATTCCTCCATGTCATCATCAGAGTCCAGTTCATCTTCCTGATCAGTCGAGCTAGCATTGGAAGTTTCATCATCAAGCTTCTCTTGAGACTTGTTTGTCTCAACCATCAATGCAATTTCCTGGGTAGATAGGGCCCTTTCTCAATCCTATCAATATAATCTGGATCTGTTGCTCTTAAGTGCATATACATCTTTTGCTTTCACATCGGATATTCTTCTCGTTTAAGAATAGGGATTCTAGTACCACCATCACGACTTCCCGTATACGCCATTATGCTAGAGCTGCTTGCTTCATCGTTGGTCAGCTCTTGGAACGTGTTAATTGAGTAAATTCAATTAAAGGCTCTGATACCAATTGTTTTCCCAGTGAGATAGTCGAGAACTTGTAGAAGGGGGGTTGAATACAAGTTCTTTGAAAACTTTTCAATTACTTGTTCTTCAAGAAAATAATTATAACTTGCAAAAATAAAGAACAAAAACTCGAATCAATTTATAAACAATTGCTTGTATTGAATTTAACAATTGAATATAAATTCTAACAATCACAACAATGTGATCGTCAGCTTTTTTTCTATTATGTATAGTAAAGATACAAAACTATGAATTCTATACAGTTTCAAATTATAATTCTCTGTAAACCTAATTACAGCTTCTCTAAAAACTAAATTCTCAATTTTTCTTTTCTAAATCAATACTGATTCAGCTTCCTTATTCGAATTAAACACAATCTTTCCTTTTTGATTAGGAATAGATTTCTGGCTTGTTTCCTTACCAGCTACGTCTTCAATAATATCTTGATTTACGTGGATGACAATCCTTATTCAATTCGAACTCTGTATCTTATCAGGAAATAAATCACGATTAGTCCCTGACGTTTCATCTTTAGTCTCTGATGACGTTATCATTAGTCTCTGATACTTTTAGTCCCTGATGACGTCAAATTGTGTAGTCTCCGATAGAGTTATTTAGTCTCCGATGCTTTAAGGCTTAGTCTCTGATGACGTCAGCTTAGTCTCTGATGCTTTTAAACTTAGTCACTGATGACGTAAGTTTTAGTCTCCGACTCTTTTAGATTTAGTCTCTAATGACGTAAGCCTTAGTCTCCGATAGGCAAAACTAGTCTCTGATAGATAAAATCCTTAGTCTCTGATAAGTTTTCCTAGTCTCCGACAAGCCTTTTTTGTAAACTCCAACAGACCAAATACACACTTTGACTTGCTGAATCTTTGATACTCCATTCCAGCAGTTACTTACAAATAAAGAATAATTGTATCTCTTTACAAAGAATGAATGAATTACAAACAAAGAGATAACTACTGGCTACAAAACATCAGTGTTACTAATTAACACTTTCTATACATTTGTACTCTAAGTAATCTAAAGACAATCATCATCAAATGTTCTAAAACCTAACATGATTTTTTTCATTTTAGGTTACACCGATTGTTATCAGTTATCTACTTTGAAAACAACAAACAATACTTATTTAATTAATTTTTTTTGTGCTCTATCACGTCCATTAAATTTGATGCATGTTGTTAGGAATAAGATCTTGACAAATATCAAACTGCAAGCAAAGAGATAATTCAATCATAGAAAAGAACAAAAAGATTTACCCTAGTTCACCCAAATCCAGACTACGTCTATCTGTCCAAATATTATTACTATTGATCTAAGTTTTTCACAAGATACAATTATGGTGGAATATCTCACACACCGTTAATCTTCCTTGCAACTCTCAATAGTTACATAATATTCTCACCCCTTGTAAGAGACCCTCACAAAGAACGAAATATTATGATTTAGTTGATCTACCCATAAACACAATAAACTATTGTATTTATAGACCCTAACATAATGTTAGAAACCCAAAATGAATTGAAAAAATAACCAAATCCAAAACTCAAATGGAAACCTATTTTGATTAGGAATAGAAAATAAAACACATCCCAATAGGAAATAAGAAAATCTATTCCTAATTGGAAAAAGATAATATTGAAGTATGATCGACCTCCAATATTCTCCCACTTGATGAATACTTCACACACAGTGCAACAGCTCCCATACCCTGAGTCATCAACCCAACTTCAGAAGTACACCACTGAAACTTCTCCAAAGTAACTGGCTTTGTCAAGAAGTCTGCATAATTTGCCACTGTGTCAACCTTCTCCAAGAGCACCACTTTGTCCTCCACCCTTGAATTTTACTTGGGTTGCTTTTCATACAAACAATGTTCACAAAAGCCAAATCCCATAGAACAATCTGAGACCCCTTCCACTAGCTGCTTCGAGGCTATGATAGAAAGTCCCTTCTCTCCTATGTGTCCGAGCCGCTGATGCCACAACATGGCTACACTAGTGTCATTACTAGGCTCTATCTCATTAATCAATGCACTCCCAAACTGAAGCTCAACAATGTCTCCCAGTAGCTTGTACAAAGTATCATATCTAGTGCCCCTCATAATAATCATCGAATCGCGAGTCATCTTGCATGAATCTTTAGTGCAACTGAAGGTGATGCCTACATCTATCATCATGCCCACTGATATTAAATTTCTGCTGAGTCCCAGAATATGCATAACTCCAGGGAGGCTCTTCACCATCTTATCACTTATTTTGAGTCTAACTTTCTCACGTCCAACTATCCTTAGTGTCTCACTGTTCCCCAAGTGACACTACCCCCATTATATTTCTCGTACTCGCAAAACCACTCCTTGTGGGAAGTCATATGATAGGAAGCTCCAGTGTCAATACACCATACGTCAAAATCTAACTGAGCCACACAAGCCGCCACCAAGTACAAGTTGTCGTCATCCTCCTTTTTCTTAGGATCGCCCTTGTCTCCTTTAGCTGCTTTGTTTGGACAATCTTTCTTACCTTATCCAAGTTTTTGACACTTCCAGCATTGCATCTTTGATCAGACAATACTTTTAGATCTTCTACGTGATCTAGATCTGCCGTTTGACTGCCTACTTTTATCTTGGTTTCTGCCTCTCACAATTAAGGCCTCATTGGTGGAACTCTCCATACCTTAGCGTCTAATCTCCTTAGATAACAAGGCCGCAACAACACTCTCAAACAAGATCTTTGTATTCCCACTATCAATCGCAACAATCAAATTGTCCCACGAGTCCGACAGTGAACAAAGTAAGGTAATGGCTTTGTCATCATCCTTCATATCACAATTAATTGAAGTCAACTGACTTACCAAGGTATTAAATTACTGAAGATGAGTCGAGAACGATCCACCATCCTCCATCTGTAACTTGTACAATTTTTTCCTTAGAAATAATTTGTTAACAAGAGATTTATTTTGGTAGAGGTTCTCCAATTTAGTCCATAGGTCCTTTGTAGATTTTTCGTCAGCAACATTCACCAAAACAATATCGACAAGACACAACCAAATCAATCCTTGAGCCTTTCGATCCAGTTTCTCACATTCAGCAAATTTATCCTTTGTCGTCGTGTCAACAATAGAGGAAAAACTACCATCCCCCTTTTCTGCAATAAGTACTGGCTTCGGATCTTCAATCATCGACCACAGATCACGATCCACGAGTACATCCTCCATCTTGAGTTTCCATAACTCAAAACTGTTCCTATTGAATTTCTTAATCTCAACTCTAGATGTATTCGTCGACATCTTAAACCTAGATTAATCCCATAAACTCTGTGCGCAAACCAAGCTCTAGATATCATATGTTGGGAATAAAATCTTGACAAATACCAAACTACAAGGAAAGAGATAATTTAATCACATAAAAAAACACAAACATTTACTCTGGTTTACCTAAATCCGAGATACATCCAGCCTGTCTATTATAATTGATTGAATTGTAATTTGCTTGATTAGGTTTATTCGTTCAATAATTGTCTAGTAGATTCTATTATATGTATTTATTATATTTCAATTTTTTCGTTATTAATATATTTCAATTTTATTTTCTAAGTAGTTTGTAGTTTTAATATGATTTGCAAACATATTCTCTAATGATATAAATGTTTCAAATATTTTTTATATTTTATTTTTGTATAATTTCTCTAACTTTGTATTTGGATATTTGGAATACGTTTTTAAATTTATAATTAACGTAATATATATATATATATATGAGTAAGTGTAAGATAGTATGTATGTTTGAATTAGAGTTTGAATTATAAATTATGTTAACTTCACTTCAATTTAATTTAATTAAAAAATTTAACGCAACTTAACGAAATATTAATGAGTAATCTAAAATACAGTGTTATACATCATATTTCTTGCAATTTTTAAGTATTATATTTTATTATCTTTTTTCTTTTAAATTATATTATCAAAATTATAAGTTTTTTTTATTAATATTATAAGTTATATGTGATAAAATTAGTAATGAATGTGATAACATTATATTGAAGTATATAAAGATATACATTACATATGAATAAAAATAAATGAGATTAAATTTGAATTTACAATTTCAATTTGACTTGGTGAAATAATGAAATTCGTAATATTTAATATATGTGCTAAATTAATTTTGTATCGTAGGATCAAAACTAAGTTAGTTTATACAAATTTAATGTTAAATAACAATTAAAAATACTTTATATTAATTTAAAATTAAAAAATGTTAAATTACAATTATTAATAAAATATTTAAATTAAATAATAAAATAAAAACACTTGTGAGATATTTTTAATTAAATAAACCTAAAAAAAAAAGAAGATTAGCACAAAGAATCTATCGGAAATTGCAACCAAGTTGCCACGTCTATAAATTGAAACAACAAATCACGAAGCTCACCAACCCCCCGGAGCCTGAGACTTTCATCGGCATCTCAACTTCCTTTGAAGACAGATCGGCCAGAGTATCTTCTTTTCTTTTATTTTTCACTTACAAATTTGTCCTTCCAATTTTCCATGGCTGTCTCCAGCTATTCTAGGGCATTTCCGTTCTTCGAGTGCCGTTCAGATCCCGACTTCTACGGCTCCGGCGGTTTTCCCCGCTCCGAGATTCCGAATTCCGGCGCTCGATTCACTGGCAAATTCAAACCGCCGGCGACCTATGGCTCGTTCGGTCTGTCTTCTATGATATTGAGGTTCCCCCCCAATTTTGTAAGACAGCTGAGCAACAAGGCTCGCCGGAACTGCAGCAACATCGGCGTCGCTCAGGTTGTCGCGGCTTCGTGGTCCAACAACAACCAGCCGGCTGCGGCGGCTATAGCCGCAGAAGCAGCCGCCGCAGAAGCAGCCGCCGCCTCCTCTTCTGTTGACGAGGTGCTGGTGGTGGCCGTTAACGGCAACGGTTGTTGTAATAATAATAATAATAACAATAGCGATGTACAGCTTGAGATTTTGACCGATGTAAAGGAAACCTCATTTTTAAGCTCCGATGGGAGCCTAGCGATTCACGCCGGTATGTATCTCTACCAAAACATGGATCTTATTCATTCATTTATTTCAATTTTCTTAAATTAATTGCTTTTTCATGTCACTTTCTAATAACTAGATGTTTTCCACCCTATGTATTATGTGTACCTAAACCATCGTATGTTTTGCACCCGTTTAATGCTATTAATTATCAATCTTGATGTTTTTAAGTAGCTTCTGCAATATGCACTTGGATTTAACTAAAAAAAATTTAAGGGTTCAAAGTGGATTTTCATCCTGGGGTATTTATTACCTGATGCTGTACTGTTGTAGTTGATTATCATGTTAGCAAATGTTCTATTCTTGGGGAGCCTAATGTGGGCTCTTGGATCCAAATAATTCAAATTGATTAAATGCTCTTGACTTGAAGGCGGATTCCAATTGAAGACCATGTTAAGGGAGCCATTGATTTTATGATGCCCAGTTCAATGTGTTCATTTCCTTGGCATGTCTCTAAAATTTGATAAAACTAAAATGTGCACAATATTTTTGTAAACCCTTTATGGGCTTCAAGTTATGTTATATCGGATAGTCTTGTACCTACATGTGTAACGTTTATTCATTCTAATGTGGAATACATGGTTTTTCTTGTAACTCTGAATTAAAGTTGCACTGGTTACTCAGGTGAAAGATTAGGTCGCGGAATTGTTACCGATGCTATAACTACTCCAGTGGTTAATACTTCTGCTTACTTCTTCAACAAAACTTCGGAGCTCATTGATTTCAAGGTATGGCTTATGATCCAAGAGTAAAATTTGCTCCACAATTGTGGACCTATTCCTAATGGTAATATACATTGTGAAGGAGCTCAAATTTTGAAATGCAACGGAGAAACCTATTTGTGGCTAAATTTAAATTCATTTTCTTCTAGTATATTTTGGTGTGACATAAATTTTGATTAGCCATTCCTGTTTTTAATATGCAGGCTGAGATTTTAGTCAGACTAATGTTTCTAAAGCTGTGTTTTCTACATTTATCTATAGGAGAAAAGACGGGCAAGTTTTGAATATGGACGCTACGGAAATCCTACAACTGTGGTTGCCGAGGAGAAGATAAGGTCTGCAATCCATTTTGTGACATCTTACATCTTTTCTCATTTGCCCCCTTCCCTTTTGCCCCTGAATACCTACCATCTTTGTTTTTTGGGTTACATAGTAGCCACCGTCTAGAAACTTATGCATTCATTACCACTACCTTACAATATTACTTTATTGTATCCTGAATACCTCTTTGAATTGATCTATAAGAAGGAAATCTGTCAGTAAGTACTTGTCTGACTCTCGAATTAAACAGTGCACTTGAGGGTGCTGAATCAACTCTTCTCATGGCATCTGGAATGTGTGCTAGCACTGTCATGTTGTTGGCACTGGTACCAGCTGGTGGGCATATTGTGACAACCACAGACTGCTACCGCAAGACTCGGATTTTTATTGAAACAGTTCTTCCGAAAATGGGGATCAAGGTAATTTCTTCTCTTGGACGTGTTAAAACTCAAGAATGGCCAACAATTTAGATCCACCCTAAGTAGAATAGGATAGAACTCATAAATGAAGAATTTGAAGCAAGAAAATTGACAACAACATTCTGATTTTTCTAGAACAAAAGGAAACTATGTACACATAAAGTTGATTGATGCTTAAATTAGGCTTTGATCGTTGCATCTCTTGGTTGAAGTTGGATCTTATCATTGTATCTTGTCCCAGTTAATCTTTTAAAAGGCCTATTGCTATACTTTGAGCCTCTTTTTTGTAGTTTCTTCTCCTTTTTCCCTTTCAAATTTGAGGATTTTTATCATTCACATGTTTATGTCCATGGTACTCTACTCTATCAATGTCTGAAATATTGTTATATCAAAGTGTGTATCTTATTTCTGATGGCCCTGACCATCGTATCTTACTAATTAGTTTCTTCCTGGAGACTATGCTGTTGTGTACTTTACATTCTATAAACTTCTGATTTACATTCCAATTCGCAGGCGACTGTTATTGACCCTGCAGACATGGATGCCCTTGAATCCGCTCTAGATGAAAACAATGTCGGTCATGAAGATTGTGGTTTGCTTGTTATCTTCATGTTTTTTATTTGTCTTATTGCTGAAAGAAAACCTAGTGTTTGGTTAACTTCGATGGCTCAATGTAAAAGAGAACAAGTGGTTCTGATTGAGATGGCATTATTCCTTCATGCAGGTTAATTTGTTCTTCACAGAGTCGCCAACCAATCCATTCCTAAGATGTGTTGATATAGAGTTGGTTTCAAAGCTTTGCCATGACAAAGGAGCCATTGTCTGCGTAGATGGAACATTTGCCACACCTCTCAATCAGAAGGCCCTTGCCCTTGGGGCAGACATTGTTTTGCACTCTGCAACAAAGTATATTGCGGGTCATAATGATGTATGCTAACTTTTATCATTTAAGTAAAGGATTAATCAGGTGAGAACAGTTAATATATTAGTCAAAATTTAAACTGTCAAACTTTGTTTCAGGTCCTTGCAGGTTGCATCAGTGGTTCACAGGAGATGATTTCAACAGTTCGTAACTTGCATCATATTCTTGGTGGTGCTCTGAACCCTGTGAGTTTTCTAGATATAACTCATCTGGCATGCTACAATTAGTTGTTGGCCTTGTTTTCTGCTCATATCAGTCTGACAATATTAGAAAGAATTGTGATAATTTGCAAAGCACCCTAGAATTGAATTTATCAAGTTTACGACCTTGTTTTCTCTTTATCAGAATGCCGCGTACCTGATTATCCGAGGTATGAAGACACTGCATCTTCGTGTGCAGCAGCAAAATTCTACGGCACTGAGGATGGCTGAAATTTTAGAGGACCATCCTAAGGTACTGAATCAGATTTTGAACTATTATTATTCTTGAAGGGATTAGAAAAACCCTATGATAATTTTTGTTAATGTCGGTTGATTGGCAGGTTTTATTTATGTTTCTAATTAATATTGAATATTTCTAGCAAATATTTGTTTCTACTTTTGACTTTGTTATATGGGCTATAGGGTGGTGAGGGACTTTGTACATGCAAAATCTTCCAATTGACTTGAAATAGGGGGGCTAGTTGTGTAATTTAATATTGTTGTATTGTAAATGGGGGGACTTTTTTTCACCTTCCTTTTTCTCTTGTTATATTTGTTAATCTTTTTGTATGTAACATTTATTATTTTCAGATTATTTTGTCTTTAATTATTATTTATATTTTTTACTTTAGTCATGTTTTGCAATGATAAGACCTTTATGTGTATCAAATTCCTTGTCATTGTTCACGTGTAAACCAAGACAATACAGTTGACACCTGGAACCACCGTATGTATTAATGGTGGTCGAAGGCTATTTCTTGGTCATGGAGGGTTTCCCCTGAAATAGAAATTCCCCAGGTTTTTCTGTAACTTTAACAAAATACCTAAGGTTTTTCAAATAATAATGTTGAGCATGTCCCTGAGATGATGTAGTTTTATCTTCTTGTCTTTTCATTAACAGTCATTTTCATGCTCGCCGACTAAAGTTTAGTTGCTTCTCACCTCTATTTCAAATTATGTATAAACTTTTTTTTTGTGTTCGTGTGTATGTAATATGCATACACACACACACACATATGATAGCAACTTGTGTACATATGACTATCAATTCATACAATTAGTCTCATGCTGCATCAAATATACATGCTCTTTTGACCCTTCATATATATTTGATCATAATCTCAACATTTGAACACGAGCTTTAGTTGTCTCAAGTTTTCATTTTAAATGTCGTAAAGCTTTTCTCTTTAGCAAATTTTGGGGTACTCAATCCTAGTGTTGGGCCTGTTGACTTTTAATATACTTTTTGGTATTTTAATTGGCTTGGTGTGCCAATCTCTTTATATTTTTCACAATTATGAGATCCAAATTGATTCAACTAAAATTGGATGGAGTGCAGAAGATATTGTCTAAAGCAATCAATTTATATATTTTTCAGGTGAAGCATGTCTATTATCCAGGTTTGCGGAGTCATCCTGAACATCACATTGCAACTCGTCAAATGAGTGGTTTTGGTGGTGTAGTCAGTTTTGAGGTCGGTATCAGTCGCCATTTGTATAATGCAATTGAGTTTAGTCGATTTAAATTTTATATTTTGTCATACATTGTATCTCTCTCATTTCCTGAAGTTAAATTTCTCATTAAATAGGTTGACGGTGATTTACTGACCACAGCAAAGTTCGTTGATGCTCTAAAAATCCCTTACATTGCCCCATCGTTTGGTGGTTGTGAAAGCATTGTGGACCAGCCAGCAATAATGTCTTACTGGTATGCCCTTCTTTTTGTAATAATCTTTTATTGTGTTATTGTAGGAATATTAAAATTCTCAGGTAAGTAACTTTCTTCATAGGCATTAATAAATGTTGTTTTATTCTCTAAGCAAATTCCCTGCATACTTCCATTCTGTAAAAGTGGTGATTTTTTGTGGTTTCTGTAATTGCGATGATTGAATCTTTGAATCTTGTTCTATTTATATGGGAGTATTGAAGGCTTGAAGCTATTCAACCTTGCATGTACATTTATTTGTTGTAGAGTTTGCTCGATGAACATGAGAGTTTTATTCATGTCAAATATTCATGAAATATTTTTGAGATGGAGACTATTCCATATCAAGTTTTATAGTGATTCAGTCTAAAGGATTTTATGGCATAACGAGCGGCATATGTGATGTAGACTTGTGTTTTATTGTTAATTTTGTACTTGGTGTTGTATAAGTATAATTATTATAATCAAATTGTTTGAACTTGTAAAAAACAGGGATCTGAGTCAATCAGATAGGGCCAAGTATGGGATCATGGACAACCTGGTCCGTTTCAGCTTTGGAGTTGAGGACTTTGACGATCTCAAGACTGATATCCTTCAGGCACTCGACACCATATAGACCACTTCACCTCCGCCGTGTTTCAACCTTTTCTACATTATCAATTTTCTAAGAAGTTGATTGATCAACAATTAAATTGTTATTTTTTTTAGTGGATTGAATTATCAGTACGAGATACTTTTTATTTATTGAATGTTGCAATGCTCCTTTGTTTTCTTTCCTTATTTTAAAAAAATATTGCTTTGTTTCCTGCTTATTAGTAATATAAGAAGTTAAAAACTGAAGGCTCCGAAATGAAATTCTGACATCAGTGCATCTTTTTTTGAAGAACACTACGTCCGTGCCAAACTTAGCCAAGTGCAAAAGGTATATCAGATAAGATATTACTACAACCTAGATCGTCCGCAGTATGGATAATTGTTTATGAATTTTAAATTTTTTTGGGTATTTTAATATACATATTTGTTTGTATTTTAGTAAAAAATATTTGTATGGTTTACTTTGTACGAGTTTTCTTTATATTGTCATAAATTTAAATGTTGGTTGGTCTTAGTAGTGCATTTAATGTAGTAGTGCATTTAATTTTTTATCAATTAAAAATTTAATTATTCGTTTAATGTGTATTATTAAAATTATTATTTTGTTCAAAGTTAAGAGTCACTATTAATAATTTAAATTAGAGATGTATTTCATGTTTTGCAAAATCTTATAATTCAATTTTTTTTGTAAAGTTTATTGTTTTTATTTTTTATAAGTAATAACATGAAAAATATGTACATTACTTTTATCTAAAAACTTGAGCATAATTTTAGATTAGAGAGAGTATGTGTAACAAGTACCTTATTACTTTATTATATAATTTTTTTTAATTGTGGAAGATGGTATTTTGAAATTAGTAACCAAGGAAATATTTATATTTGAAGCTATTAATTTTAGATATATTGATGTTTGAAAGTTCAGAGTTATTATTGCAAAAATTTTTCTTTAATTTTATAAACAAAAAATAAATAAAAATAAAAATCAAACATTGTACGTGATTTTGTTGGCGTATTTTTCTTTTAAATTTTGGGGCAATTTTTTGCCCTTTCTTTTCTCTTGTGATTTAGTTATACCAAACATACGTATTTTATATTTCATCTTTTACTCCTTTAACATGTGCATAGATTGTTATCAAATTTGGGAAAGCATAATCCTTCACAGAAAAGTACTTAAGAATACTGTTATATTGAGCTTAAAAAGAAAGGAAAAGCCGTTATATTGAACGTATAGTTTATAGTTTACAAATCAATTCATACGAAAATGTGGCAGACAGTGATAACAAGGGATAGAAACATAGAAAATGGTGAAAGGAAGAGTTCAATTAGACAATAATATGATGATAACGAAAATCAGATACATATAAATACCCACTTACTAACTTATAACTAATACTCCGTAGCTAATAAGAAGGGAAGCGATATTTTGTCAAGTGTAACAGACAGATCTGGACTGCATACTTGTATTACAACATTTATTTTTACAATAAAACTAAATAAATTATGCTCTGATTTCATCAATTTTTTCTTAGTACTAAAAAATTCTATTTATTATAGAAGGAGAGGGATTTGAATCTCACCTCGAGTTAAAAAAAAAAAAAAAAACTTTTAACAGTGCAATTAATATTCAACCAAGTTCAATAGATTTGATTACCAGGGATTTTGCACAAGCACATACTCCTTTTCGGTCTCTCCTTTCAACAGCATTTCCCTGCCAACACCCCCGCTCCCACCTCACCTCTCGTGTAACTTTTATTTATTTTTTTTTTTTTTGCGTTATCCAATGTTCAATTACATAAAATTAGGACCGTAATTTGAACCGAACTATTCGAAACTCGTTTTGACTTGATATGATAAATATTCGGATCGTCTCGTTTGCCTTATCTTGAGTTCAAACACTTTTTATCGATTAATTTTTTGAATCAAGCCGAGTATTTTACATATTTGATAATTGTATAAACTCGATTTGACTTGGTATTTGATAAATTATTTACTATTTTGTAAATTTTTACTCGACTCAACTCGATATTTAGCAAAATATTTGGTATTTGAAATTATGTCATGTAAGTACTCGAAAGACTGATTGTTTGAGTAGCTCGTGAGATACTAGCGAGTAACTCAATAAGAATTTGAGTCGAGTTTGACCACAATGATAAATGCTCGTTAAATACTCGATTCGACTCGAACTTGATAACAAATTTAATGAGTCAAGTTCAATAATTCAATACTCGACTCAACTCTACCCAATCACATAAGTACATAAAACTTTACGGAAATGAAAGTGGTTATACAAAACTTATGCTATATATACGTCCAACATTTTTTTGTTCCCATTTTAGTTTGAATATATCGATATATCTAAGTATCACATACTTGCCACTTAAATGTGTAATACAAATATATCAATATTATAGCACTAATATATATCATGTAAACGTATGTTGCTTTAGAGATACGTCAAAAAAAAAAAAAAATACTAAATCAATAATTCAATAGGAAGACTCTTTTTATTGGCATAATTTTTTTGTTTTTTGTTTTGTTTTCATCATTAATTGCATCATTGCTCCAAGCATAAAACATAAAACTTGTAAGCATAAGAAAAACCTATGTCTTTCCTTTACTAGCTCCCCCTTAGAAAAATAAGATGCTGGTGCCGTCTTAGGATCTTAACCTAGTAATTAAGATTGAGGCTTTGTAATCTTTTGATCTCAAGTTTAATTCTTATTGATAAATGTTGTGATATTTCTAGACTTTCTCTTAGTATGGAGCTTGCACCCATAATCGATATTATCATAAATTCATTTTTAATATGTAACGATGATATTTAATTATTATTTTTTTTAAATTAAAACAAGGTTTCGATAGATATAAATACCAAGTATATGTGTCTCTATGTACGGACCCATTATAATTTTTTTTGATTAATGACACTTTAATATGTATTGACATACAAAATATCACTTTAATAAGAGAAGTTTTTATTGATTTTACTTTAGTACTACAATTATTATTAAAATTACTATCAAAATTGCTAAATTAGGGATGATATTGGGCTATTTAGTCCCATTTTAAAAATATTCCTGTGTTTATTTTGTTATTTAGGATTGGACTAATTAATTGTATAAAATAATACTATGTTTCTTTGTCTCATTTTAAAAATAATACCCTATATATGGGATTAAATAAAGGGGAGAAGCAACATGAGTTTATTAGTTCAGTCCGATGAAATTGATATTTTAATCATGTGTGAACCTTAATCCATTCCTAAGGTATTATTAGCAGAAAATTCTCAACCAGTGTAGTAAAAGGGAAAAAATTGTCGTCCAGTT
Organism: Centella asiatica; assembly: GCA_014636745.2. NCBI lineage: Eukaryota > Viridiplantae > Streptophyta > Magnoliopsida > Apiales > Apiaceae > Centella > Centella asiatica. The sequence continues at coordinate 27,422,568 of CM025785.1, read as the reverse complement.
CTCATACGTTTTACTCTTCCCATGCAGTTTATGTTACTATATTAAGGCCTACTATTTGAAATAATGTTGTCATCTGATGTATTATGTTATTATGTACGCAATAAATTTTGTTTTATAAATAGTAATATTATATAGAGTAACATAAAAAAATATAGTAACATAATCTTTATGAGAAGAGTTGAAACATGAGAGAACTGCTGTAGAATTATTTTTTTTAACATGTATCGGTCGAGAATTGCTTATATTATTAGACTGAAAACATTATTAATCTCATCGAATCCAATCTTATAAATAAATGCATCCTAAAATTATTATTAGAAGTATTAAAATTATTGTCGAAAGTATTAATGTGAAACCGAAAATATTTATTCGACCGAAGTAAAAAAAATTTCCTCCGGAACGCAGTAAAGCGCCTGTTTTTTTTTTTCTGGGAGATGGGAGGGTTCATAATTTCCGGACACAGATATTCACAGGATTCTGTCACCAAAATTTTAGCAAGTAAAACGCTATCCTAGGGGATATATTTTGGGCATGGCCCAATTACATAAGACCCTTTTTTTTTATACTATTTGCCTATTTGGTGTGTTTGCGATTGATTGAAACCTGATAAAAAAAAAAAAAACATAAATGATAGTTTCATCGTAGTATGATTAATAGCATATACTCCGCATATCCTTTTTCTCGTCGGAGATTTGATGGTATATACTTTTTCAATATTATTATTGTTATTATTGTTGTGACCTGTGTTTGGTATATTCCTTTTGTTATTCGTGTTGTCTACTTGGGTGATGCGTAAAGGACAAAACTTAATATCAAACTTGTTTTTGATCGGTGGAATTATGCGTAAGCAAACTTTTTTTTTATCTAATCGGTAGTATCATTCCTATCTTCTATCTCATCTCCCATGATCTCTTAATTTAAAGCTTTACAGTCGAAGTAAGATTTTACTTTCAGTAAGAGCAATTTTCAATACAAAATTAATTTACCTTTATATTTGTACAAATTTATATCAGAAATATAATTACAAAATTTACAAATAATATTACGTTAAAATATATATATATATATATATATATATATATATATATATATATATATAATTTTAAAAATATCATTTAAAATTTTTGCAGTAAGAATTGTGAAGGATTGAGGTTGTCTGTGAGTTTGACTCAGTTAGGTTCCCGTTCCACTACAGTTAATTAAGGTTCACTGAACTCGGTTTTTATACATGTTTGTTTAATTTATTTAAGTGGTTTTGCATTTCAATAGCCTTGAGAAAAAGAAAGGAAAAAACATACACGCATAACCTAATGATACGAATTACAACGACACTCCCACTGTTCTAAAAAAAAAGAGTAATATTTTGAGAGTAAAATTTGTTAAAAAGTAACATTTGCATAATATTTTCATTATAATATTATATTTTTTTTCCTTACAATATTTTTCTGAGTTTTAAATAGAAAAAAGAAAGAACAGAAAACTTTTTAATAGATAGAAAAGAATAGAACAAGTTTGTAACATGTGAAATAATGTTAATAGTAGTCAAATTTTCTATTCAGTTCATTGCTTTTCTTTTTTTTTTTTTTTTAAAACTCAAAACTACCAGAATATGATATAAAGTTAAGGAGTTTCCTACTAATTTCTTTTTTTTTTTCCTACCAAAAAAGAACTCACGAATATAGTATTAGTTATATACATGTGCTGTTTTGGTTTCTTTAAACAGTGTGTCATATAACATTAATATTTGTTAAAAATTTAAATATTTTTCTCTTCTTGCGAAAGAAATAGAGTAATAATTAATACAAAACCTTTTTCATTAATAAAATTCGTAATAAAGAAAAAAAATGCTAAATATATATGATCTTAAAGATGAACAAACTCATCATAAAGAACACTCATATATATCAAAACAGCTACCGACCAACATATATGATCTCTAATAAAAAGCTACTTCCTTCGTTTTTAAATCAGAAATATATTTATATTTTAACTTAATATTATTTGTAAATTTTATAATTTTACCTATGATATATATATGTAAAAATATAAATTGTCAAAGTTTGCATATAAGAAATATTATTTATATACTTCATGATATTCATTTCAAAATTACTAAAAAAATAAAGTTTATTTTAATTTTGAATTATAAGATTTAGGAAACATAATATTATATATAAAGTAAACGTAAAACGAGTATATAATATAATGTATAGGGTCATGTTACATGGATATTTTCCACGTGATCCAGCATTATTAAGTAAAGGTACTTGGATACACTCGTAATTGTCATTTACCTAGGGTACAAATTAAGAAATAAAAAGTTGATGTACTAAAACAATGTTGATCATTTAATTTATTTTATGCATAAATGTTAGTCATTGTTATTTGTCTCCACCAATTGAAACAAAAAGATGTTACTACCTTCAACTTATTTTATGCGACAAACAAAACAAATGGTGGTACGTATAGCTACTTTGAAGTTGACGTTCGATCGATCGATCGATCGATCGAAAGGATATTCCATATATATTTACATAGCCCCATCCGCCGAATTACACATTAATTCAATAATTTATGATCCAACTAGATCTATATAATTTGGTGCAGAAACATGATTCAACACCTTAATTAACAAATTCGAGTGCACAGAAAATTCATCATCGGAGTCATGAAATTCGGGAAAGAGTTGAGGAATCAGATCGAAAATACCCTGCCGGAATGGAGGGACAAATACTTGCGTTACAAAGCCTTGAAGATGCTTCTCAAGCACATTTCCGCCACCAGTCGCGGCGGCGTTGTTGACTCCGTCGAGGTTGTTCCTGCTACTCCTACGTTCTCCGATGTTGAGCAGCAGTTCATTCAGATTCTCTGGGAAGAACTTGAGAAGTTCAATGATTTGTATTTTGAAAAGGAGGAACTGTTTGTCATCCTGTTTACGGTTAGAACATTGAAATTAATTGTGTCTTCAATTTATTAATACTATGACCCCTTTTGTTTTATCTTAAAATTTGAAAATTTTAGATCATGTTAATATACATTATGCTATTAAATTCTAAAATTTTAAAAATTTAAATTAAAACAAACATGACCTTACTTACTTTAGCCTTGTGTGTATTTTTAAGTACTTTCATTTATAGATTCTTAACTGGAACAGGATCTGATGGAAAGAATAGAGAGAGTGAAGAAGAAGAGCAGCCAAAGTGGACCATCGGAGGTTGAAATCATTATTGAGAAGATGGAAATTCGCGATGATTTTATTAAAACGTATGGAGAGATGATGCTTCTAAAAAATTATTGCTCCTTCAATTTTTTAGGTACATATATATCAACAACAACTTTTATCTACGACTCCATTTGATATACAGAAAATGTTTCATACACAAAATGAAATAATTTTATTCTGAATCATAAATTTCGTAGTTCATTTTCAATGTGGGTGTTTGTTTCTCAAAATTAAATTATTATTGGTTTTCATTTTCTGAATAGGTTTGATGAAAATATTGAAGAAGTACGATAAAAGGACTGGGGGATTATTGAGGATTTGTTTCACACAAGTTGCTCGTAGTCAGCCCTTCTTCACGGCAGAACCTCTCACAACATTAGTGCGTGTTTGTGAGGCAAATCTTGAAACCCTCTTGTGATTATTAATGCAGAGGAGTCAAAGAAAATGCCGCTGCTTAATGATAGTCCATAGATATTTGTTATGATACTGTTGTAATATCTAGTAGTTTTATTTTCAAAAAGTTGTACACTCTATTATATTTGCTTTAATTCGGGCAGATATGTTTTTTCGATGTTTTTTGTTGCCTATCCTAGTCAAAAATTGGCTTATGTTTATACTACGAAAGTATGTTACCCTGTAATTCTATATGATGACAACTGTACGCTCGTATACAATGTTCATATTGATTATTGTGCATCCAGTGTATTGTGCAAAATTTTAAATACTATGTGCAACTTATTATAATTTATAAATCATGTGTAGTATGATTATCTTGTTTGCAAACGTGGGAAACTTAAACCACTTGAAGCAAATCACACAAGAATGACAAATTTGAATAATATTACGAAATTCTGAATAACATATTAAGTTTTCATTTATTTTAATTTAAATTTTAAAAATTCTGACTAAATTCTTTTAATATAAATTATAAGTTAGAATCTATAAATTTAAGCGGAAAGACGTAAGAATCAGAGTCGATCACCACCCGTATAAGCTGGAAAGAGATTGCATGTTCCAATGCATTTATAACTGCTAAAGCTTCTGCGAACTAACTTGACAGGTGGATGAGATCCCCTGTTAGTCGAACGCAACATTAGAGTTTTCAATATTTGTTAAAGTGAGCATGTTGTCTTAGACCAATATGCCCGGTTTTATGTGTTTTCATTGACATTATGCTTTCTTTTTGCAAAAATAATAAATTTAATAATAATAATAATAATAATAATAATAAATAAATAAATAAATAACTGAAAGTAAAAAATAATAGGTAAGGGTCGTTACATTTGGCGCGGACAAGAGTCGGTAACCACCACCAGATCCGATTCGATGCAAAGAAACTTTCATCCTTTGATTTTCTCACTTTCACGTACTCATCTCACTTTCACATCCTTTGATCCTTGTGTAATATATATAAAATTCCAGCGTATTTAATTAATTAAAATGCGGATGAGATTTAGAACCCTAATTGTGTTTTTGGGTATTTGGTGGTGGCCAATGGTTCAATCAATGCGGTTCGAATTGAAATCAGGAACCACAAAATGCATAACAGAGGACATCAAGAGCAGCTCCATGACCGTCGGCAAGTATTCCGTCGTCAATCCTACCGATGGCTATCCAATTCCTGACACCCACAAGATCACCATCAGGGTTAGTTACCTACTTCTTCTTCTTCTTCTTTTTTTTTTTTTTCAAATTAATTAATTGATGTGTTCATCATTTGATCTAATCATTACTTAACACTAATTTGTTGTTATTCCTATCGTTTCTATAATAAATGTAGTAGCTAGTGTAGCTAACAAGCACGAATATAAATAAATACTCGGATACGAGACACGAGACGCTGCATTTTCTCAAAATAGAGGATTTAACATCATGTATTATATAAATTTTGTAGACGATTTAATCGTTGTTTAATTTCGTTTATATAATATTATTAACGTAATAGGGACATGTGTCAAACACGGATAGGTAGCAGTGGGAGAAGTGTCCGTGCGTCTTAGAGTAGTTAGCCAAGAATTGTTTGAAGCCCAAATGCTTGATATATTCTTGGATGAGTAGTACTGGTATTAGAAACAAGCTCCATACAAGAAAAGAGGATGATTGTTTTAATATATCAGTGTGAATTTGCATATAGGTTACGTCGCCATATGGGAACAATTATCACTATGCAGATCACGTAGATTCGGGTACTTTTGCGTTTACAGCAGCTGAATCTGGTGATTATATGGCTTGTTATTGGGCACCTGATCACAAGCCAGTAGTCACAGTCTCAATTGAGTTTGAATGGAAATCTGGTGTTGCTGCAAAAGATTGGTCCAAGGTGGCTAAGAAAGGCCAAATCGAAGTATGCACGTGACCTCTTTTCATCGATCTTACTCTTTACAGATATAATTCTAAAACAATTATTGGGCTTGTTTTATCTGTTTGTTTGTGCACGCACATCTGTAGGTTATGGAACTGGAATTGAGGAAATTGTTCGATACAGTGACATCTATTCATGACGAGATGTTCTACCTTCGTGAGAGGTAAGAACAAGCTACTAGTTGTTTGTTGTCCGCGACGACTTGGCATTTGGCATTATGCCCTTGTATTTTGTTTTGATCGATCTGTGTTGGGGAAAATTGAATTGTAGGGAAGAGCAAATGCAAGCACTAAATAGATCAACAAATTCAAAAATGGCGACATTTGGTTTTCTGTCGCTCATTGTATGTTTATCGGTGGCTGGTATGCAACTATGGCATTTGAAGACTTTCTTCGAGAGGAAGAAGCTTCTTTGATTTCATCCCTCTGCCCTGGACCCTTCATTAAATTGTTTTCCTTCTGGCCCTGTATTTTTTGGTTTTAAGCTGAAGTTTTGTTTTTTGCAAATTTTGAGATCTTTTACTGCAAACAGCATGTCTTTTTGTCGGAATGGGAACTTTAAACCCCATTCTTTTGTATCTAGTTTTCATAAAATTCGATGTAGAATTTGTATCTGAATATTTTATTGATAAGGAGTTGATAATCTATTAGAATTTCAGACTGGTGTTGATGAACAAACTTGCATAGTTGCAGTTATTATGAATGTCTTGAGGTATGGTGCGTTTGTTTGTTGGACCATGAAAGGGATCAACTATTTTGTTCCATTTAAAAAATAATCATGTAATTGTTAGTTAAAGTTTACAATCATGATTGTCCTTAATACTTTGTTAGTTACAAATAATCATGAATGACTATTGTTAATATGAAGTATAATATTAATTTTGAAATTAATCAACAAAAAGGTTGGTGTATTTAGTAGATAGTATTTTTAATTTTTAATTTGGTGTTTTTTTTAATAAATAGTTACTTTTTATACATAGTAACTTTATTGTGTGTAACCTTAATTCTATAGATGATAATATAATAGTAACTTTATAGTGTGTAACCTTAATTCTATAGATAATAATTCAAACAGTAAGGTGCACATTTCAAAGATAAATAATTTCCAAAATACGTCCCCCCAATAATAAACCAAAATATTTTTTTAAAAAATTAATGTTAATCTGTTTTGCATCTAAAATCCAGATGAGCCATTTTCTGAACCGTGTCATTTCAAACTTCTATAATTTAACGTACCATTAACGATCTTCTTATCTTTACACGCCATCAGTATTCCGCAACACTGGATCCAATTGAACGAAAAGGAGGCTTCGATCACCCAAGTACCGAACCAATTCTGGCCAACTTCCGTTGCTTTCGATCAAAAAGATGTGCCAGAAGCTCAAAACGTTACAATGTTCCATTAATTTGATCCCTTGTTAACTAAACGAACTAGCTGGGGATGAACAAGTTTTCAGTGTAAAAGCAGCATGTATGATCTAGCATTATTGTATGATATGCGGAGTACATACAAATTGGATCCCAGTAAAAAAACAACACAAGACTGGAGTTTAATGTTAGAAAGCACACATTTCCATCCAAAACAAGGTTTATTTTCCACACCTGCCTTTTCAACAATCATAATTATTAACACTCAATTCATTCATAAAGAAAACCTAAAGAGGAAAGCACGCCGCCTTTATTTACTAGCTAAATACGGCATGAATCTAGTTCAGACCGAGTAGCGATCCTGCTCAATCATCATAGTGCTTGCGCGGCTGGTGCTGCTTGTGGCGGTGCTTCTTCTTCTCGTCATTGTCATCATCAGAGTCATTATCTCCCTGCCAATGTAACATACGTGGTCAGATGTTCAGTGATATCAGCCAACAAAAGGAGACAGAACCCACAATAACCATTCCCTAGGCGCTACACGGTTGAGGAGATAACCAATTGATGAATTCCTTGTAAATAATAGAATTTGCACAAACATACAATCAAAGAATAATACCATACCAGAATGATTGGTGAAATGTATTATACTTCCTATTTTTCATATCACAATCAACGACTTATATTTGATATGCAATTCAGAACACATTCAGACTCCTACTAACCAGGAATACTCAGGGCATCATCAGCTTCTAGGCTAATATAGTTGCACCGATCTTTTTGCCCTGTAGCATATGGAAAATGGCATAATACATTCTAAAGATTTCTTTTTTCCTTTTTTATACAAGTATTGCCAGCACCCTGGTTCAAGTTAACACCATAACAATTCGATGAAGTAGCATTCTGTCTAGAAATTGTAAGTGAAGAATAATAACAAAACAAAGGTAAAGAAAACAAAAAGGATGTGTTTTGTCCTCATATGAAAGACTTAACAAGTTTAATGTCCTTTTGTCCTTTGAAATGAGAGTGGAACCACATCAACTAACCTTACGGTGTCCACCAAAATTGTCATTGAGGCAAACAAACACCAACTATGCACAATGAGAAATCCCAAAGTGAAGATCAATGGGAGAATTGTCCATTGAGATCTTTGCCTTTGCGAAGCAAACTACATTCACTACCAATAGTTAAACTTCAAACCCTTGGGACCCTTGAAATTTATTCTACAATAAATTGCATGGACTTATTTCACTCAAAGAAGCAAAAGTATTGAATATCATTTGAGCCTGCAGATGCCTATCTACAGAGTGATTCATGTGAATAAGGTCGCAGCACATCACTTTGTGGTAAATTACAAAAAATCTGATGAGCTTATCAAAATCTGATGAAGTTTCATTGCTACAAAACATGGTAACAACCTTTATATAGATGCAGCTATTAAATTATCTTCATAGGCATTCAAATTTAGTTCTAGAAAATTAAATCAGGCATTATACTTTTGTTCTCAGTAGTTTCTCTCCCAGTTTCAGAGGTTCTCTGGAAGGATATATTTTTAAGTTTCAACTACAAACAAGATATGTTATTACTATAATATAATAAAATCCATACTGCACTCTGGTAAGGTGAGGCTTTTGCGAGGCTTTTGAAGTTTCAATTTTTCAAAGATCGTGCAAGTTAAATACTTAATGAACGGAAGAGGTGATATAAATAGCTGGGCAGTCCTAAAATGAGGATGGAATGTCTTAACTAAGAAACTCACATATTTTTTGTGACCATGGCTCTTTCGTTTGTCTTCATCGTCGCTATCATCACCACCACGCCTCTCATAGCTATGAGGCTTTCGATATTCTCCCTCAGATCGCCCATAGCTGGATCCTCCATGCCCCTCACTTTCATGACTTCCATAGCTCTGTTTCCCATAACTCGGTGCCTCAAACTCAATCCTCTCCGACCTTCCACCATATCCACCAGACCCATATTCTGAGCTGGGCTTCCTCCCATACCCTGATCCGTACTCTTCAGTCTCAGTCTTTCTCCCATACCCTGATCCGTACTCTTCACTCTCAGTCTTTCTCCCATACCCAGATCCCTGCTCTTCGGTCTCGGTTTTGCGACCATAACCCGATCCATATCCCGAACTTGGCTGATCAGATTCATTCTTCCTCCCATAGCCAGATCCATACTCTGAACCTGAATGCTCATATTCGCTCTTCCGCCCGAACCCAGATCCATATTCCGAGGTGGGTGTCTCGTACTCCGGTCTCCTGTTGCCGGATCCATAATCCGATGTCGGATTCTCATACTCACTCTTCCGTCCATAACCACCACCACCACCGGATCCATATTCCGAGGTGGGTGTCTCGTACTCCGGTCTCCGCCGGTTGCCGGATCTATAATCCGATGTCGGATTCTCATACTCACTCTTCCGTCCATAACCACCACCACCACCGGACCCGTATTCGGAGGTGGGTGTCTCATACTCCGGTCTCCGCATGTTGCCGGATCCATAATCCGATTTCGGATTCTCATACTCACTCTTCCGTCCATAACCACCACCACCACCAGATCCATACTCCGAGGTGGGCCTCTCGTAATCCGGTTTCCGTCCATACCCACCAAACTCGCTCTCGCTACCACCACCACCACCGGGTCGATTCATACCGGAATGATGCCCACCACCGCCCGCACTACCATGGGGTTTGGGTCGAGAATAACTCTTGTACTCATTATCAAGGGCATCGTCGCCGTAGGCAGATGGCTGGGCGTGGGAGGAGTATTGGGGACGATCGTAGTCGAAGGAACCGGAAGAGGAAGAGTTGATAGGGTAACAGGTTTCGTCGGAGGGCGGAAGGGGGCGGCCATAGGTGAGTTGGATGTCGTAACCGCCACCGTAAGGGGTGGGATCATAGTCGTCGAAATCGTCGACCTCGTTGCCGCCGTGGTGTTGGCCTTTGGGATAGTACGACATGGCTTCGGCTGTTTGCTTGATTGATTTTGTGTTTTTGTCTTTAGATCTGAAACAAAATATGGAACCGGTTAAAGAATCAAGATATAAGCTTTATACGATGAGAGAATTTGTGGTGGAAGTAACGAGATGTCGTATTTGTCGGTTAGCGTGGATAAATGTCGTGATTTTGTTGGACTCTACTCCCGATATGCTACATCTCAAAGTCTCACCATCATCCATTATAAACCTTTTTCAATTTTTTTTTCTTTCATTAAATAAATCATTCAAATATTTTAAGAGAAATATTAATGTATTTTTTCTTAAATTATCTTTAATATTAATTTATATATATTGTGTACATTATATTTATTTCTCTCTGTTATTTAGTATATAATTTTAAAATTTCATGTAGGGTTATTTTAGGTATATTATATAAATTTTACATATTAATTTACAATTATTTTAATATGTGTGAAAACCTTTAAAATGTACATACAAGGGGACAAAATGAGTACTTCCTTCATTCTAAAATTAGAGATACATATTTTTTTGAATTGTTTTAGAATTACAAATAAATTTTTATTTTTGTACTATAAAAGAAATGAGATTTTTTAAATAACATTTCACAATTTTAATACTTAATTTAACTTCACTATATTCACTACGTTGTGATCTATATCATAATTTTCACTATTATTAAACATTGTGATAATAAATATATATTTAAAACATAAAAAAAATTGTGTTTAAAATTCGTCATTTTATAAATGTATCTTTAATTTTGAAATGAAAGGTGTACTATATATTAGTTCACAATAATAGAACAAGTTTAGGAGAACTCTTTAATGGTTTTCTCTCGATTGGACTTTTTAGTCTTTTTTTTTTTAAATCCTAGTTACAAATAATAATAATAAAAATAAAAATTGAAAAAACAAATAATCATATGATTGAGTCAAAATCATCTATAACAAATTAATTACAATCAAATCAATTATAATTTTAATCACTAATTAAATCTATTTAATTAACATCATTATAATTAAATCCATTCTTATAAATTATTATAGAAGTTGAGATAATTCTAAAAACTACAAAAACGACTTAGTAAATTTATTATTGGGTTAACTCACTAAGTAATAGTTCCAAACTAGAATATATTTTTAACTCTTATGAAAACTTGATTAAGTTTATTTAAAATATTAAGTTTGTTACACTTCTCATAAAAAATGATCTCAAAAAAGTTAAAAGTGAATTAATTTATGATTTTGAAGTTTATACATGACAATAAAGTTGAAAAAAATTATATTATATTATACAAGTACATAATACTATTATTAAATTTTAATATATTAAGAAAATAATAGGTTTCTTAAATAATTTCTAAAATTTTAATAACTTTTTAATTATTTAATACTACTAAATTGTATCCCAGTTACTAAATTAAATAATATCATAATACACATTAAAATATTCACGTTATGCACAAGATTATATGTTAGTCTCTACTAAACACAAATTTATCAATATTTATATATGTGATTTGTGTTTAGTTATTATTTTCACAAAATATTGTTATTTAGATAGAAGTATATTTGTGAAATATTTATAATGCCATATCACAATATTTATTTTCATGATAATTCAAATTTAATAATATAAAATATAGAAAAGTGTAAATAAGTTGATTAATAATATCCTATTTAGATTTATATATGAAATTTATCTTCTTTTTCTCGCATCTGTTAGAAAATAGAAATTTTAGAATCTATGTAAATTAGGATTCTAATGATATTTCTACTAAAATCTAATATTTGTAACTGTTCATGGATTTAATACATTTTTTTAGTGTAATCCATAGATAAATGAGTATGAAATTACTTCTTCTAAATTGATTTAAGATAAACTGCATGTATTTGTGACATTGCAGTGTATTTATGCACTAATAAAATAGTGACGGGCCAAAAATCTCATATCGAACTTCGGACACTATCAATAATTGACAAAAGAAAATTAACATCATCTAAGCATGCATATCATTAAATAAGAGAAATAATAGTAATCTCTATTACATTAATCCAAAATAATATTCTAATAGCAAAAGTCCATGTGGGGCCCACACAGGCCTTACAATCTAAACATCTCGATAATAACCTCACATTTCACTCTTCTTCTAAATGTCATCCATAAGAGGGTGATCAGGAAGCGTTCATCATGCTATTTTCGTCTTGCTTTTATCAGACAACTTAGCCTTCTCGTCATATCCTGTAAAACATTTAATAATATCAAAATGGGCGATTTATGCTTACAAATATATAGTCATGCATTGGGTGATACTTGAAAAATAGATAATTTATAGGGTTTTAAGTGTTTGTGAGGCTGAGCGGAAATAATACCAGCTTCTCTTGATAAGTTGGAGAAATATAGCTTTTAGTGTCCCCAAGTGATAGCGAGGGATTTGACCATTTACTTAAAAGAATATAGAATAGTTTCACAAGCGCCTTGTAACCATGTACGTTTGGCGCACGTGCCCTTATGAACTCCATGTCAAACAGTATATTAGTTGGTCAGCCTGACCACCATTTGACTTCATCATGATGACATATGTAGTCAATGTAGAAATTTTTTATTCGTGAGAGTTCGGTTATCGATGCCTTGGTTTTTGTGCCCTATAAATCCTAAGCCCAGGGAGTCATTCAGATGCATCCCACTAGCTTTTAATTACCTGCACAGATATGCTTTACAAGTGCGGGGTGAAAAATAGGTTTTATACATCTGCATAAGATTTACTTTGGCGTGCTATCGAATTTAAATAACTAACAGTCGCCCAAAGAATATTTGATTCTAGTACAATATTTTTCGCGTACATCGGATCAAGGGATCGTATGTTACTTAACTTTGAAGAAATTGAAGTATGAATATTGATATAATAATATCTTGGATACATTACGTATGTCAAAAGAATGATTATACGTATTAATTGAAAGAAAGTAGAGTGAGTATACACTTGCCTTGTATCCTTATTGAATCTTAAATTTAATAATTTGCATAGAGAACAACTCTGTGAAACATGTACATTCAATAACATGAGTAATTTTAACTTAATAAAAATATAAGGATGCACATGCGAAGAGTTTGTATAATTCTCAGGTCTATAATTGACTAATTGAATCGTCATTCGTTGAATTGAGATTCGATTGAGATCAAATTGGAGTCCGAAAGATTTTTGGACTGATAAGATGTCGTTCGTAAGCTCCTAATAAATTGATTTATTTGTTAGAGGCCTTAGATTAATTAATTAATTTTTAGCTTAAATGATTTTATTAATCATTTATTATTCATCAAATCTTTATTCCTTAATAATTATTTAATTTTTTAAATTTAACAATAATCATTTCTTAGTTAAATTTTAACATAAAAAATTTATAGATCTTTTATCATTTATTAAACGTTTATTTTTAAATTATTATTTAATTCTTTAATTAAATAATAATTATTTATCCATCAAGTAATGTATTTCTTATTTACTTTTGTCTTAAATGATTGTTAGAACAAAAAAACTCAAGTGTTTGTAGAAAGGGGGGGGGGGGGGGGGGGGGGAATGAATAAAAACTTTACAAACTTCTTTATCTATATAAAAAAGCATGGCTGGAAATAGCTACAAAATCAGAAAAACTATAATGAATTTTAGATGAACACTCAAGCATTCAAGTTAAAATAGTTATATTAAAACTTGATATTTTTCTGAAAATTTGTTTATGTTAGAACTAAATAAGTTCAAGTTCAAGTGTTTGTAGGGGGGTCAAAACTTTTTGCTCTTTTGAAACTTATTAAAGACTGCTGGAGATAACTACAATATCAGAAAAACGATAAAAATAATAAGATGAACACACAAGCATTCAAGTTAAAATAATTGTATTGAAACTTGAGATTTTTCTGGAAATCTGATTTAATCACAAATGTGATTAATCAGCTACAATCTCTATAACAAGTTACAGCTTCTAAATCATACACACTAGCTTATATTTTCTTTGAATATTTCTCTCAAGATATATTACAAATCTTTTCTCTAGTGATTTGTATGCTTCTGAGTTTGTTGATCTGTTTTATTGATCTTTGTGTAATGAGAACTCTTTTGCATATATAGAAGATCAGTAGTTGAAACCACGTGCGTAGATATGCTGCTCTTTTCAACTTTGCCGCATATATGTCACATCGTTGTCCTATGTGTCAGACTGCTGCTACTTTTGTTGCTTCTTTTTCATCGCCAGATCTGCGTGCATTTAATGTTCGAGAGTTGTCATTGGACCAACAAACTTCAAGAGATATCTTTCCAATTAATATATCTTGTTTCTGCAACAAATCTTCATTGATTTGCGTGTAAGACCTGATGACGGGTGTATGCAGTCATAAGTATCCACTGATGGCAAGCCCTAATGTGAACTTGATCAGTGTTTCTGGATCTCCTAATGACAAGTCTTGACAAAGACTGGATCAGTACTTCAAACTTCACTTGAGTTTACTAAGTGCTTCTTGATCCCCTGATGTTATGACTTACGACATACAATGATGGCTTCCACTGATGCAGTGCTAAGCATTCCCCCTAATGGGTTTGCCTGATGGGTTTGCCTGACACTATCATACCCTGATATTCTCCCCTGATAGGTTGATATGTGTTGGTCATGCCCTAACGCGTTCCCCCTGATGAGTTTGGCTTGCCACTGCCATACCCTGACGCATTTCCCTGACAGGTTGGTCTGCCTTTGTCATCCTCTGATGGGTTCCCCTGACGGATTCCCCTAATGGTTTTAATCACTGAAACTTTGTTGAATTCGTTTGGAATGTCTGATGTGCGGAATACTTTAAATGATTTTGAGTAACAATAAACATTCCTCCTCACTATCAAGTCCTTTAGAAGTTCTATTTTGTGACTTGTCTTGTGAAGTGCAGTTCATCCCCTGATGACTGAGTTTATCATCAGTGGATGTAAAACTTGTGCTGATATATTAAGGTTTATAAAATACCTTAAGTATTTACAGATGCACAATTTATTCTCTAAACATCATCATCATTGTTTAACTCTAACAATTTAATCACAGTTTAATTCTAAACATCATCATCATTGATAAATAACAATATTCATTTATCAATTTAAATTGTATATGTATTTTATTTATTTTATTTTATTTTTAAATTTGGATTGGGCCTTAAGAAATAAAATAAAAAGGGTTAGGCCGAATTGGGCTGGGTCAAGTCTGAGACACGGACCGGGTTAGGACCGACCCATCATCACTGTCTTCTCCCAGTTAGGGTTCCGACATTGGGAGGATGGTAGGCGGCGCCATTCTCGCCAAAACAACCACCGCGACCCACTGTCGTTGCCATACACACATGCACACACCCGCACACACACCCAGAACGGAGGTGAGGACGTCGCCGCCACAATCCCTATAAGGGAATACCCCCTTAGACTGTACGCCGTCGTCGGAAAACAACAAAACGAGGGGTTTGGAATCTCGTCGCTGGTGAACCTCCATTGAAGTCGACCGAGGACGTTCTTCTCCCTTACGACGTCTTTTCCAATGAGCCATGCATGAAATCGAAAGGGCTCGCTTCCAGAAACTCACTCAAGAAATCAATTCAAGTTTAATCAACAAATTCACAAGAAAATTAAAGATTTCAGTTCGATTTTTTTGAAAATTTCAGCCGAACAAGAACTCACACAGTACTTGACCATTAATAAGATTGTTTGAGGCAAAAAGAAGACATGAACAACATAAATGATATGCTCAAAATGATTTGAACAAACACAAATGCATCTCGCCGGAATTTTGATCCAAAAAAGCTAGGGTTCTTGTGTCCTTCATTTTTTTCTTGAATTTTTATTTTGATTAAACTTTAAAAATGAATAACTTTCAAACCGTAAATGCTATAGACATCTATTATATATGAAAATAATACTGAAAATTATGTTAGAATAATATAGCCTCAAGTGCTTGTAATTGGGGGGGGGGGGGGGGGGAGGGGAATTCAAACACTCAAAACTTTTTCTTCTTTTTCATCCCCTGACTGCTGCTTCATAAAGAAACTTGGTCTTGCTTCTTCTTTGTCCTTCTTGGCAACCATCAGGGCTACAGATCTAAGCTTCCTGGCATCCCCTGACATTTCAGATCTTTGTTGCACTTCAAGTTCATATGTTTTTAGGGTGCCATAAAGCCTATCCAAGTCTAGGAGATTCATGTCCTTGGATTCCCTGATGGCTATCGTCTTAGGATCCCATGATATGGGAAGGGCTTTCATGAACTTTCTGTTCACATCTTTATTTGCATAGGCCTTCCCATATATTCTCAGGTCGTTTATCAACCTGTTAAATCTGTCGAACATTTCAGTGAGTGTTTCACCGTTTTTCATCGTGAACCACTCATACTGCTGTGTTAACAACTTCATTTTATTTTCTCTCACTTCTTCAGTTTCATCACATAGGATCTAGATTGTATCCCATATTGACTTAGATGTTGTTAGATTCATGATACTGTTTAGCATATCATCATCCAAGCCGTTATATAGAATGCGTGTAATTTTGAGATCCTTCTTCACTTTTTCTCTTTCCTCTAGTGTCATTTCATCAGTTGTCTTTGGAACTAATTTTTGTGGAATACTGACTCCATTGACAACTTCTTGAGGAATGAGCTTGTTTGGAACGTGAGGGCCTTCCTCCAGAATCTACAAATATTCATCATCGATTGCTCTTAGATGAATTATCATTCTTTGTTTCCAGAAGAAGTATTTTCCTCTTTCCAACATGGGGACTTTACTATTTCCTCCTTTGTTGGCCATTAAATACGATCGTTTTAGCAAGTGTAATATGCTAGTAGGCTCTGATACCAATTGTTAGAATAATATAGCCTCAAATGTTTGTAATGTGGGGGGGGGGGGGGAATTCAAACACACAAAACTTTTTCTTCTTTTTCAACTTTTTGTACAACAGGAAATAGCTGCAATACTTAGAAAAATAATAACAAACACACGTATTCAAGTTAAAATAGATCTATTAAAACCTGAGGTTTTTCTAGAAATCTGATTAATCATAATTGTGATTAATCAGTTACAAATTCTGTAATGAATTACAGCTTCTAATTCACACTCACTAGCTTCTCACTTTCTTTGAAATATTTCTCTCTGGATATATTACAAAGCTGCTCTAGTGATATGTATGCTTCAGTATTTATTGATCTATTGGATAGATTCTTCTATGTAATGAGAACTCCTTTGCATATATAGTAGATCAGTGGTTGAACCCACGTGCATTAGACGTGTTGCTCTTCTCAACTCAGCCGCATATAAAGCATTTGCATCCAAAAACATGTAGGAACATGATGTTTGGTTTTCTCCCTGTCATTAGCTCATATGGTGTCTTGTTGTGAGCCTTGTTGATTAAGAACCTATTTTGAGTAAAGCAAGTAGTGGAAATTGCCTCAGCCCAAAAATAGGTAGGAATTCTTGCATCTGCTAGCATTGTTCTAGCAGCTTCTATCAGGGTTCTGTTTTTCCTTTCCACTACACTATTCTGTTGAGGAGTCCTTGGAGCAGAAAATGTATGATTGATGCCTTTCTCCACACAAAATCCATCAACAGTTGTATTCTTAAATTCAGCTCCATTGTTTGTCCTCAAAATCCTAACCACTGACCTTGACTCAGTTTCCACTTTCTTAATATGATCAATGATTTGTTGAGGCACTTCTGATTTAGAATTTTGAAACTTAACCCAAGTGTATCTGGTGAAGTCATCCACAATAATCATGACAAATCTTTTCTTTGACACTGACATAATGTTGACAGGGCCAAAGAGATCCATATGAAGCAATTGAATTGGATCTCTGATCATTGTGGCTTCTTTGCTGACAAAGGATGTTTTCCTTTGTTTCCATTGTTGACAAGCTGGACATAATCCTTCTTGAATGAATTCCATTTGAGGTAGTCCAGTTACCAACTCTCTCTTCACTAAATCATTGATAGCCTTGAAGTTTAAGTGAGAGAGCTTCTTATGCCATAATATGCTCTTATCAGGGGTTGCGTTGCTATAAAAACATGATTCTCCACTTATTGAATTGAAATCAGCAATGTAGAGATCTCCTTTTCTTATCCCTGACAAAACCAGCTTCCCATCATCCTCATTTGAGATCAAGCACTGATCCTCTTTAAAAGAAATGATGTATCATTTATCACATAGTTGATGTTAGATATAATGGATGGTGATGATGATGATATAATAAGTGCATTTGTAAATACTCAA
This sequence comes from Centella asiatica, assembly GCA_014636745.2. Taxonomy (NCBI): domain Eukaryota; kingdom Viridiplantae; phylum Streptophyta; class Magnoliopsida; order Apiales; family Apiaceae; genus Centella; species Centella asiatica. The sequence goes on along the minus strand of CM025785.1, from coordinate 27,404,379 downwards.
GGTGATATATAAACCTTGATATACCTGCACATGTTTTGCATTCACTGATGGTTAAGATAGCCATCAGAGAATGAGTTTTAAATCACTAAGCAAGTCAACAGTGCAAAGCTCGAAAGGACTTGTTAGTGATCTTGGTATGTTGATCGAGTATTCCGCACATCAAACATGCCAAGCTAATCGACAAAGCTTCAATGGTTAAGTATCATCGGGGGAACCCGTCAGGGGAACCTATCAGTGGATGACTAAGGCAGACCAACCTGTCAGGAGAACGCGTCAAGGTATGGCAGTGACTGGCCAAACTCATCAGTGGAACGCATCAGGGCATGACCAAGACATGTCACTGGTCAGGGTAAGGCATTAGGGAATGACAGTGTCAGGCTAACCCGTCAGGGGGAAAACACAACACTGCATTAGTGGAAGCCATCAGTATGTGTCACTGGTCATAACATCAATGGATCAAAGAAGCACTGAATAAAACTCAAGTGAAGGTTGAAGCCCTGATCCAGTCTTGAACAAAGACTTGCCATCAGGGGATCCAGAAGCACTGATCAAGTTCACGTCAGGGTTTGACATCAGTGGATGGTTATGACCGCATGCACCCGTCATCAGGTCTATCGCGCAAATTGATGAAGCTTGTAAAAGAAGCAAGAGATATAACTGGAAAGATATTTCTTGAATTTTGTTATGGTCCAATGAGAGCTGTCAAACATTAAATGCACGCAGATCAGGGGAAGAAAAAGAAGCAACAAAAGTAGCAGCAGTCTGACACATAGTTTCCAAAGGAGAACGATGTGACATATATGCGGCTAAGTTGAAAAGAGCAGCACGTCTTCGCACGTGGTTTCATTCACTGATCTGCTACTCATACAAAAGAGTTCTCATTACATAAATAGATCAATCCAACAGATCATAAAACATTGAAGCACACAAATCATAAGAGCAGCTTTGTAATATATATTGAGAGAAATATTTCAAAGAAAGATTAGAAGCTAGTGAGTGTGAATTTGAAGCTGTAATTTTATTACAGATCTTGTAGCTGTTTAATCATATTTGTGATTATACATATTTCCAGAAAACCTCAAGTTTTAATACAATTATTTTAACTTGAATCTATGTGTTCATCTTTTATAGTTTTTCTGTTCATAGTAGCTGTTTTCAATCAGTGCCAACTAAAGTTTAAAAAGAGCAAAAAGTTTGAAGTTTTTGCATTCATCCCCCCCCCCCCCCCCCCCCCCCCTTCTACAAACACTTGAGCTTATATTGTTCTAACAATTGGTATCAGAGCCTCTTAGCAGATTATACTTGCTAACAACGATCAACATCTATGGCTAACAAAGTTGGAAACAGTAAAGTCCCCATGTTGGAAAGTGGAAAATACTTCTTCTGGAGACAACGCATGACAGTTCATCTTAGTGCAATCGATGATGAATATTTATAGATTCTGGAAGAAGGCCCTCATGTTCCCAAGAGGCTCATTCCTCAAGAAGTTGTCAATGGAGTCACTGTTCCTGAAAAATTAGTCCCAAATACGACTGACGAAATGACACTCGAGGAAAAAGAGAACGTGAAAAAGGATCTTAAAGTCACAGGGATCCTGTATAATGGTTTAGACGATGATATGCTGAATAGTATCATGAATCTTACAACGTCTAAATCCATATGGGATACCATACAAATCCTTTGTGATGGAACGGAGGAAGTGAGGGAAAATAAACTGCAGCTGTTGACACAACAATATGAGTGATTCACAATAAAAAGTGGTGAAACACTCACTAAAATGTTCGATAGATTTAACAGGTTGGTAAATGACCTGAGATTATATGGGAAGGCAAATGCAAATAAAGATGTGAACAGGAAGTTCATGAGAGCCCTTCCCATATCATGGGATCCTAAAATGACAGCCATCAGGGAATCCAATGACATGAACCTCCTAGACGTGGATAGGCTTTATAGCACTCTAAAGACATATGAACTTGAGGTTCAACAAAGATCTGAAATGTCAGGGGATGATAAGAAGCTTAAATCTGTAGCCCCGATGGCTGCCAAGAAGGACAAAGAAGAAGCAAGACCGAGTGTCTTGATGAAGCAGCAACTGGGAGATGCTGAAATGGAAGGGGACAACGAAGTTGACTCCAAGGAAGATGAATATACTCCTGAAGAGTTAGAGGAGCTGGATGAAACCATGGCCTTTCTTGCAAAAAGGTTTTCCAAGCTGAAATTCCAAAAGCCTGCGGGTTCTAAAAGATTTTTAGCAAGAAAGCCTAGTAGTACTAAAAACTTTATTGACAAATCTAGAATAAAGTGCTACAAGTGCAATGAGATGAGCCACTTTGCAAATGAGTGCTGCAAGGCCACAAAAGAAGGTTGTTTTCCCAGTGAGATGCCGAGAACTTGTACAGCCGCTCAGGGCATTAGTGTTGAATACAAGTTCTTTAAAATCTTTTCGAATTACTTGTTCTTTAAGAAATTAACTTTTCTTGTGGAATATAAAGAACAAGAACACGAATCAATTTATAAACAATTGCTTTATTGATTTACAATTGAATACAAATCCTAACAATTACAATAATGTAATCGTCAGCTTCTTTTCTATTCTGTATAGGAAAAGATACAAAACTATAAAAAACCTATACAGCTTCGAAGTTACAATTCTCTGTAAAAAACTAATTACAGCTTCTCTACACAACTGAATTACTATTGACTCAGTTCCTATTCTGAACAAAATTCAGCTTCCTTATTCGAATCAAATACAATCTTTCCTTTTTGATAGGAACAGATTTCTGGTTAGTTTCCTTACGAGCTACGTCTTCAATAATATTTTACTTTACGTGGAAGACATTCCTTTTTAATTCGAACTCTGTATCTTTCAGGAAAAAATCACGATTAGTTCATGATGCTTCATCTTTAGTCTCTGGTGACGTCATTACTAGTCTCCGGTGCATTTAGTCCCTGATGACATCAGCTTGTGTAGTCTCCAATAGAATTGTTTAGTCTCTGACGCGTTAAGGCTTAGTCTCTGATGACGTCAGCTTAGTTTCTGATGCTTTTAACTTTAGTCTCCGGTGACGTAAGCTTTAGTCTCCGACTCCTTTAGACTTAATCTCTGATTACTTAAGTCTTAGTCTCCGATAGGCAAAACTAGTCTCCGACAGATAAAAACTTTTTAGTCCCTGACCAATTCTCCTAGTCTCCGACAAGTCTTTTTGCAAATTCTAACGGATCAAATACACATCTTGACTTTCTGAAGCTTCGATACATCATTCCAGCAGTTACTTACAAATATGAAATAACTTTATCTCTTTACAAATAATGAATAAATTACAAACAAAGAGATAACTGCTAGCTACAAAACTTCAGTGTTACTATTTAACACTTTCTATACATTTGTACTCTAAGTAATCTAAAGACAATCATCATTAAATGTTCTAAAACCTAACAATCTCCCCCTAAATCTGAATATCAGAATGATAAGCATAATTTCAAGGTTGATGATGATGTCAAAACTCAATATTACAATTACTTAGAAAAAGAATAAAGAATTTCTAACTACAAATGTATTCTGAACTAAGATCTTTAATCTGTTGTTCAGCTTCCACCAAGACTCAAGTTTAAATCCTATAAGTCTGGCTTCAAAAATAAAAAAAATTACAACTTATTTCAACAAACAACTTCAACACAACAATTTTACCTCATTTTTTCTTCAACAACTCCAGCCGTTCTTTCCTGTTTTTCCTCAGCAACTCCAGCCTATTTTTCAACAAATTTTTCAATACAAGCTCAATTTCGTCTTCAGCATCTTTGAGGAGAGTAAGAAATCCTTCAATGTGCCTCTCACTGATACTGTTAATGTCTCTGTTGTAGTCAAAGAAAACCTTCTCTCCATGAAAAGTCTCATACCACAATCCCAAAAGCTTAGACTTAGCTTCCGGTACTGAATCCACCTTATGCTCCATCTTCATCACCTTCTGAATTTGGCTTCGAAGTTTCATGTTGAGATTAGAAGTCTCAAGCACAACAGTCAGCAACCACTCCAGATGTTCTTTATTCTGTCCCTCCAAGGCTGGCTTTTCGAACTTCAGAGGCTCTCCATCTTTTAAAAAGACACGGAGAAGCTCTTCATTGTTTTTACCCTTGATAAGATCAATCTTCTTTGTACTTTTCTTCAGGGCCTTGATTATTTCTTCAGTGCTAGCCATTTCAACCTTATAGGACTTTCTTGATGAAATTGTTCGTGGTTTTCTTGATCCACTTACAGCCACCAAGGCAGTCTCGGTTGACCTTGGAGGAACTTGAGAGGTAGGCTTCTTAATGGTTGCCTTGATCACAGGTTTCTTTGCAGATTCCTGGACCAAAGGTTTCTTCCTTGACTTTCTTTCTGCCTCTTCCATCTCTTTATTTTTCTTTTTGGTAATGGCTGCCTTCTATGCACTTGATCTCCTTGTTGAAGTTTTCTTCTTCTTTGCCTCCTCCTCCCTTGCTACTGCCATGTCCTCCTCCTCTTGAAGTTTCTGAGCTAATAATGCATCAGAATCTATTAATCTTTGATCACAAGGATTGACTAACTCAACTTTCCCTTCCACTTCAATTTTAATAGGAGTAGGAAAGTGAGCAGTCTTCATGGCATCCCCCAACAGCTTACTTTGTCCTGGTTGAGTTGAAATCTTTTTCTTTGGTTCCTCAACCATGACTCCCTTGCCTTTGTCTTTTGATTTTGGGGCTTGTGCAGAGGAAGAAGGAAAAGTTGTTGTTGCTGTTGTTGTTGCTGTTGTTGGAATTGTTGTTGTTGTTGTTGTTGTTGCTGTTGCTGTTGTTGTTGTTGCTGCTGCAAGATCAGAATGCTTCTTTAGGATACTGTCCAACATTGCTTGCAATTCTGCATCAAGGACAGAACCAGACTTGTGTGAATGTACATGAGCAGTTTTGAATGGACCACTCTCCCCCTTTTTGACATCAGCATCTTGGGGTTTAGAGGAGGTGGCCAGTGTTGGAATTGCCTGTAGCAAAAGTTGTTCCATTCGATCTTGCTTTTGGATCAGGAGTTGGATATTTGCTTCGAGGGCTTGAAGTCGACTGTCAGTCTTGGACTTATCTTTGACTAATGAATCAATTGTTGTGACAGTCCTCCTTGGCAAGTGTCCTTCATAGCAACTTCTAATCTTGTCTGTCTCCAACTCCATCCTTTCTTTGATTTGCTGCATTGCACCATTGATGCCAGTAACCAAGAAGTGGTGAAATTTTGTGTGTTTCTTATCCACCTTAGTTACTTCTTCAAGAATGTCCTTCACGGATGGTGCAGCAACAGTTGACCCTATGTTGGTCACATAGTCCTACCTCAACTGGGCGGCTGCTTCCTCCAGAGTGTTGGTATAAGAGGCATCAAGCCATTCATCAACATTATTCTCTGGAGCTTCTTCAGGTACAGGTTCATCTACTAGGCTTGTCTTCAATGCAGAAATATGATCTTGTCTCTGTTGTAGACCATATAACTCTTCAAAATCAGCATTGGACATCTCAGATATGACTTGTAAAGCTGCATCCCCTGTGCTTGATCTAATCTCTGGTTCTTCTGTTTGGATATTGATGGAAGGAGCAGAAGAAACTTGAGCTTCTTGTGAGCTGGTTTCAGCAGGTTGTAAAAATATACCTGTTGAAAATTTCTCTCTTTTCTTTTGTTCAAGGATCTCATCCTTGCTCACACCATCTCCTTTTGCCTGGGGTTGGACACCCAGCTTCTCTTTCTCTCCTTTTTCCAAGCTATCTAAAGCTTGACTCTCTTGTATGTGTATGGTCTCTCCTCTTTCCAGGGCAGGAGCCTGACTCTCACTCATTATTCTCACAACCTCACTCATTTGGATGGTGTCACTCTGTCCTACAGAAGTGGGGGTTGGAGAAGTGCTTGTGACAGCATGGATAGGGGGTTCCATTTGTTTATCTTGGGCTAGGGTTCTATCCATGGAATTTGTTAGAGAGCTTGTCTCAATTATTGGCTCCTTTTGGGAAAAATCAAGATAATCAATCATATTTATATCAAAAGAATCAAGAGTGGGAGAAAAAGGAGAAGAATGTACAGTGGGGAGTGTTGGCGGTTCCTCAGATATTAAAAATTGAGGAACATCAAATAATGACTCTGTGTGTGCACTCTTTGTGTCACTCTTTTCTTTTATTATCTCTCTTTGGGTTTCCTCTTGTTGGTGAACAAGAGGTTGTGCAGACTCTGTACAGTATGTTCCTGGTTGGGAACTTTCTTCAATGTCAACATCCTTTTGGGAGGATGGTGACAGTTCACTTTTTGTCCTTATAACCTCCAATGCTTTTTGAGAAACACTGGATTGGGCTTGGCTAAGGGTTATACCTCTCTTCTTTCTCTGAAGTGGAACTTCAGCTTCTAGTTCTCCCTCATCCTCACTTGCTCCCTCAATTATTTTTCTTTTAATTGGGAGTTTTGTGATTGTCTTTGGTTTTACAACCACAGTCTGTTGAGAGACTGTGGAGGGGGCTATGGACAGTTGATGTGAAGTGGTTGGAGGATTAATGGGGGTTTGGCTTTCAATATCCTCAAAAAATTGCAAAGAATAAAGATTTGGAAGCCTGTCAATGAGAATAGATCTCATGACAGGAGGAAAAAATAAAGGGACTCTTACCTTTGCAGATTTATGCTTCACATCTGTAAATATTCTTTTACTCTGCAAAACAGTTGGTAAAACTTGCACACCAGTAATATCAAGGTTAGGAATTAGATAATTAGCAATCATCATCAAAAACGTAGAATAATAAATTTTATTTTTACTGGTTTTAAGTTTTATCAACAAATTTTGCAGAATAAAGAGCCCAATGTTAAGATGTCTATCATACAACACACTAAAAGCGATTTGTTGTGTGAGTGTAGTGATAGCATCATAGCCACTGCACTTAGTAGAAAATGCTTTTGTGATTATGTCAAAAAATAGTGACCACTCTTGCCTAAGATGTGGTCGTGTTATAGACCTAACAAAAGTAATTTCTGCAGAATAATGTAAATTTTTAAACATAGAAACAATTTCTTCATTAGAAACAAGTGAGTCATAGTTTTCATGAACAGGTAAATGTAAAGCATTATTAAATACGGTATGATCTATATTATAAACAGAGTTTGCATACCTGAAACTTACCATAGGGAAGGCAGTTTTCTCACCCTGGATGGTAGCAGTGGACCAAACAGTCGTGATAACCTCAGCGGCTTGAATGGGGGCTTTGTAAATGGCATACGAAAGACTGGAGTGTTGAAGGAAATCCACAAATGGGTGGTACTGGGCTTCAAAGACATGCTTATCAGCCACCCCTGCATGGTTTGTCTTGATGTTATCAAAATCTCCAAACTTGAACAAAACTGTTTTAGCGGCCATTTTCAGAGATCTGTGAACTTTGGAAGAAAACTTGAAAAAGGGTTAAATTGCAGAGTATTTGCAAAGAGAAAATAATTTCAGAGCTTGAGTGTTTGTAATTGCAAAGATGTTTGAATTTTATTTTATCAAATTGTTTGAAACGTTTGCGATTCTTAAGGGTAGTGAACCGTTTTTGATCGTGGGAGAGTTAACTACCATATTACCCTGTTAGGTTTTATGAACATTTGATGATGATTGTCTTTAGAATACTTAGGAATACAAATGTACAGAAAAGTGTTGGTTTGTAACACTTTAGTTTTGTAGCTAGCAGTAGTATCTCTTGTTTGTAAATTAGTCATTATAATAAAGAGATAGGTTCATTTCTTTTGTATGTACTGCTGGAATACTTGTTGAGTTTGTTCAACAAGTTGTTTAAATTAATTAGTCCTTCGGAGATTGATTTTGGCTTGTCGGAGATTAAGGGAAAAGTCTATCAGAGAATAAAGTTTTGTTCATCAGAGATTGGACTTTGCCCATCGGAGATTGAAGAATTCTTCATCGGAGATTAAAATGTTTTGTTCATCGGAGATTGAAGGATTGGTCATCGGAGATTAAAGCTTACGTCATCGGGGATTGTAACTAAAGAGTCAGAGATTAATGCTGACGTCATCAGAGATTAAAACAATACCTCGGAGATTAAAAGCTGACATCACCAGAGACTAAAGCCAAAGCATCGGAGATTACACGAAGTAAAGCATCAGAGATTACACGTTGTAAAGCATCGGAGATTACTCAAAGTGATCAGGGACTAATTAAAGAAGCTATCGGAGATTAGTCGAAGACTTAATCACTGATGGAGTTAGAGTTCAAATCAAAGAAGGAAAGTCTTCCATGCACACGTAGACTTTATTGAAGACGTAGCTGATAAGGAAACTTGTTAGAAATCTTTCAATTGGAAAGATTGTATTTGATTTGAATTAGGAAGCTAGGTTTTTGATAACTTAGTTTTAGAAGCTGTAATTATAAATTACAGAAAAGGAATACGAAGCTGTGTATGTGTATAGAGAGAGAGAATTGAAAGTGTTGTATTTTATATATACACAGAATAGAAGCTGACGATCAAAGCTTGTTTTGATTGTTAGAAAACTTGTAATCAATTGTTAAATCAATAAAAGCAATTGTTTATAAAGTTTTGATCTTGTTCTTTATATTCCGCAGAA
>CM025785.1:27313540-27377000 GCA_014636745.2 Centella asiatica | reverse complement strand
GGGGGGGGGGGGGGGTTGAATACAAGTTCTTTAAAATCTTTTCGAATTACTTGTTCTTTAAGAAATTAACTTTTCTTGTGGAATATAAAGAACAAGAACACGAATCAATTTATAAACAATTGCTTTATTGATTTACAATTGAATACAAATCCTAACAATTACAATAATGTAATCGTCAGCTTCTTTTCTATTCTGTATAGGAAAAGATACAAAACTATAAAAAACCTATACAGCTTCGAAGTTACAATTCTCTGTAAAAAACTAATTACAGCTTCTCTACACAACTGAATTACTATTGACTCAGTTCCTATTCTGAACAAAATTCAGCTTCCTTATTCGAATCAAATACAATCTTTCCTTTTTGATAGGAACAGATTTCTGGTTAGTTTCCTTACGAGCTACGTCTTCAATAATATTTTACTTTACGTGGAAGACATTCCTTTTTAATTCGAACTCTGTATCTTTCAGGAAATAAATCACGATTAGTTCATGATGCTTCATCTTTAGTCTCTGGTGACGTCATTACTAGTCTCCGATGCATTTAGTCCCTGATGACATCAGCTTGTGTAGTCTCTGATAGAATTGTTTAGTCTCTGACGCGTTAAGGCTTAGTCTCTGATGACGTCAGCTTAGTCTCTAATGCTTTTAACTTTAGTCTCCGATGACGTAAGCTTTAGTCTCCGACTCCTTTAGACTTAATCTCTGATGACTTAAGTCTTAGTCTCCGATAGGCAAAACTAGTCTCCGATAGATAAAAACTTTTTAGTCCCTGACCAATTCTTCTAGTATCCGACAAGCCTTTTTGCAAATTCTAACGGATCAAATACACATCTTGACTTTCTGAAGATTCGATACATCATTCCAGCAGTTACTTACAAATATGAAATAACTTTATCTCTTTACAAATAATGAATAAATTACAAACAAAGAGATAACTGCTAGCTACAAAACTTCAGTGTTACTATTTAACACTTTCTATACATTTGTACTCTAAGTAATCTAAAGACAAACATCATTAAATGTTGTAAAACCTAACAAAGGTGAATCCAGAAACAAGGAAGTTGAAGTGGACTACAAGAAGAAATACTTTGACCTTCTTAATGCAAACAAGAAGGGAAAAACGTATATTGCAGAGGGAAAGGACTGGGCTGACTCAGATGAAGAAAATGCTGAAGAATATGTCAACCTAGCCCTGATGGCCTCATCCACTGATAGCAGCAGCTCACAAGTAAGTCTTGAGATTTCCTCTAACATGTCTAAAAATGATTGTGTTAAAACTGTTAAGGAAATGACTTGTGAGATAAAGGATCTCTATGACACCCTGAGGAGTGCAGTAGCTGAAACTAAGAGAGTGCAGAAAATAAATGATCATTTGACTGCAAGAAACTCTCTCTTAGATTCAGAACTTTCCAAATTTGAGAATCTTGAAAAAGAACTCTCAAGAGCAAAAAATCTTCTTGATTGTGCTATCAAAAGAGAGGAATGGACATCAAATCTTCTAAGTCAAGAAAGGGAAGTCATAAAGAGATGGAATGAGTCTAGCAAAAAACTGGAGGATCAATTAAACAGTCAAAAATCTGGTCCAAAATCTGGTTTAGGCTATGGAGAGACTCTAGTGAAGCAACCTCCCCTTGAGGTTGAAATTGCAGCTAGCTTTGGAAAAAGGCCAATACAACCTATCAAGTTTGTAAAGACTGTAACAAAGTTAGAAAAAGGGAATGTTTTCCTGATGAGTGAAGCTTCCACAAGTGGTGGGAGTGGCAAGAAACTGATTCTTGCCAAAGCACTCAAACCTCCAGTCAGAAAAGAACCAGACTGTGCATCAGTGGATACACAGTCGTCAGGGGGAAAGAGTGCATTAGGCCGTAATAACCCTTCAAAGGGAAAAGGCCTGTCAGGGGATAGTAAAAAGAATAGGAATGGAAAGCTAGGTGTAAACAAGGATAGTAATTACACTTTCATTCATGAAGCCCCTAGGAAAGTGTGCTAGAATTGTGGTAACAATAATCATCTATCTTTTCAATGCAAAAAGAAACCACAAATTTTGACTGGCACAATTTTATATGCTGATGATTTACCAACTATTAAAGCTTGCTCCTCCAAGGAAAAAGGAAAAATAACTGTTGAGAAATCAAAAGCATATGTTGAACCTCCTAAAAAGGAGAAAGTTTTAAATTTGCCAAAACCAAAAGTCACAATTAAAGAAAAGTCTGTTTTACCTACAACTGTAACTAAACCTAGAGGACCCAAAACCAATTAGGTACCAAAAACAAATTAAATATTTTTTGTTTGTAGAGAAAAGTTAAAAGTAGTCATATCTGGTTTCTGGACAGTGGTTGCTCAAGGCATATGATAGGAAACAAAGCCCTGCTCACAGAAGTTTAAGAAAAGGATGGTCTAGTGATTTCATTTGGTGATAACAGCAAATGACTGACTCTGGGTTATGGAAAAGCAGCAAATGAGAATGTCTCATTTGAAAATGTAGCACTGCTTGATGGGCTTAAGCACAATTTGTTAAGCATAAGTCAACTATGTGACAAAGGTTACATCATTTCCTTTAAAGGGGATAAGTGCTTGATCTCAAATAAGGATGATGGGAAGCTGGTTTTATCAGGAATAAGAAAAGAAGATCTCTATATTGCTGACTTCAATTCAGTAAGTGGAGAATCATGTTTCTACAGCAAGGCAACTCCTGATGAAAGCAGGCTATGGCACAAGAAGCTCTCTCACCTGAATTACAAATCTATCAATGATTTAGTGAAGAGAGAGTTGGTAACTGGGCTACCCCAAATGGAGTTCATTCAAGAAGGGTTATGCTCAGCTTGTCAACAAGGGAAGTAAAGGAAAACATCCTTTGTTAGCAGGGAAGCCACAATGATTAAAGATCCAATTCAATTGCTACATATGGATCTATTTGGCCCTGTCAATATTATGTCAGTGTCAAAGAAAAGATTTGCAATGGTCATTGTGGATGACTACACCAGATATACTTGGGTGAAGTTTCAAAATGCTAAATCAGAAGTTCCTCAGCAAATCATTGACCACATCAAGAAAGTGGAAACTGAGTCAGGGTCAGTGGTTAGAATGTTGAGGACAGACAATGGAACTAAATTCAAGAATGCAGCTGTTGATGGATTTTGTGTGGAGAAAGGTATCAATCATACACTTTCTGCTCCAACGACTCTTCAACAGAATGGTATAGTGGAAAGGAAGAACAGAACCCTGATAGAGGCTGCTAGAACAATGCTAGCAGAGCCAAAGATTCCTACCTATTTTTGGGCTGACGCAATTTCCACTGCTTGTTTTACTCAAAATAGGTCATTAATCAATAAGGCTCACAACAAAACTCCTTATAAGCTAATGACAGGGAGAAAGCCAAACATTAAGTTCCTATATGTTTTTGGATGCAAATGCTTTATCTTAAGGAACTTTGGTGAGAACTTGGGAAAATTTGATCCAAAGGCTGATGAAGCAATTTTCTTAGGTTACTCCCTGACATCTAAGGCCTATAGGGTTTACAATAAGAGACTTCAGGTGTTAATGGAGTCTATAAATGTAGCTTTTGATGATCAAGAGATTTCTGGACTTGAAGACCCTGGTTTTCATGAAGAGCTCAGGTTTGACAATGAAGATGAGACTGATTATCAAGAGATTGAAGCTGATGAGTGCAGACAAATGGAGAATTTATCCATTTCTGATGTCAATCCAAATTCTATAGAAGCCCCTTCCAATGATAGAGTCAATTTCCTGGATGACAGATCAGGGGATACTCCATCAGGGGATCATCCATCAGGGCATGCACCATCAAGGGATAACTTGAACCTTAAATTAAGCACTAATTCAGGGGGAGGGTTTTTAGAAGCTGGGAGCACAGACTAAGGGGGAGGAGATGTCAATCAAGCAAGCTCATCAAGATACATCTCTAATCCCAAATAGGCCAGAAGTCATTCACAGGACTTAATTATTGGTGACCCAAATAAGAAAGTGCAAACTAGAAAAACAACATCTAATGAATGCCTGTACGCTTGCTTTCTTTCACAAATGGAGCCAAAGAAATTTGAAGAAGCCATTCAAGATGCAGATTGGATAATGGCTATGCAAGAAGAGCTAAATTAGTTTGAAAGAAATCAAGTATGGAAACTAGTACCGAAACCCAAAGAAAGAATTATAATAGGCACTAAGTGGGTATTCAGGAACAAGATGGATGAAGCTGACATTGTTATAAGGAACAAAGCAAGACTGGTTGCAAAAGAATATCTTCAAGAAGAAGGGATTGACTTTGATGAAACCTTTGCACCAGTAGCCAAACTTGAGGCTATAAAAATTTTCTTAGCCTATGTAGCATATTCAAATTTCAAGGTTTATCAAATGGATGTGAAAAGTGCTTTTCTCAATGGGAAATTGGAACAGGAGGTGTATGTCCAACAACCTCCAGGATTTGAGAGTTCAAAATTTCCAAATCATGTGTTCAAGTTAGAAAAGGCACTTTATGGACTGAAGCAAGCTTCTAGAGCTTGGTATGACACATTGTCAAAGTTTCTGGTGGAAAATAAATTCACAAGAGGTATCATTGACAAGACATTGTTCTTTAGACAACAATCAAGGTCATCTGATTTTGGTTCAAATTTATGTTGATGATATTATCTTTGGATCCAATGACATTAGACTGTGTGAAAAGTTCTCCAAACTCATGCAAAACAAGTATGAAATGAGCTTGATGGGTGATAACCTCATATTTCTTGGGGTAGCAAGTCAAACAAGTCACTGATGGAATTTACATTCATCAGTCAAAATATGCCAAAGAACTTCTCAAGAAATTTGATATGGAGGACTCAAAAGTAACAAAGACACTAATGGCCACTGCAACTAAGATTGACCCTGATAAGGATGGAAAGAAAGTTGATTTGAAGACTTACAAGGGAATGATTGGATCTTTGTTGTACCTAAAAGCAAGTAGGCCTGATATAATGTTTGCAACATGTCTTTGTGCAAGATATCAAGCTGACCCAAGGGAATCTCATCTCATTGCAATGAAAATAATCTTGAGATATGTCAAGGGCACTGCAGAGTTGGGACTTTGGTATCCAAAGGAGTCTGGATTTAAATTGATTGGATATTCTAATGTTGACTTTGGAGGATGAAGAATTGACAGAAAAAGTACAACAGGAAGTTGTCAGTTTCTAGGAGGAAGACTTGTATCTTGGTTCAGCAAAAAGCAACACTCAATTTCAACATCAACTGCTGAAGCTGAATATATTGCAGCTGGAAGTTGCTGTTCACAAATCCTATGGATGAAAAATCAGTTACTGGATTATGGCCTGAACTTCAACAATATTCCAATCAGGTGTGATAACACTAGTGCCATTGCTATTGCTGAAAATCCTGTGCAACAGTCCAGAACAAAACATATAGAAATCAGATATCATTTCATTAGGGAACATGTTATGAATGGAACCATTGAACTACAGTTTGTACCATCAAATCAGCAGCTAGCAGACATTTTTACCAAAGCTCTTGATGAAGCCACGTTTTTCAATCTTGTGGGAGAGCTGGGAATGGTGAATTATGTGTCAGGGTTAGGGTCAAATGCTTAAGTTCTGGTACTCCTGTATCATTTCATGAATTCCTGATGAAATAAATTGATATGCGATAATATATGTTATAACTGTAAATATGTATATGTATACTTGTATATTTTGTATTTTTGTTTGGTTGTTTGTTTTTGACTGATGCATCAGGGTCAGGGTCTCCGTCAAGACGCATCAAGGTCAGGGTATCAGACTCGCGCATCAGGGTCAGGGTATCTTGCTTTGGAATCAACATCAGGACATTCGACTTATGTATCAGTATCAGGGTATGTATATACAAAGAGCATCAGGGTAAGGTAAAATGTTTTTAACTGCATCAAGGGATTACGTCAGTTAAGCGATGACAACTCATCAGGATATTCTTCTCTCACTGATGACGTGTCATCACAGAAACTGAAATGACAAACGTCAACAGACGGGTATTTATACACCATCTTTCCTACTTTCTAAAACACCTTAAATCATTTAATCTATCTTTGATATTTGTTTAAGCTTTCTCTCTCTCTCTCTCTCTCTCTCTCTCTCTCGTTTTCACAGAAACCCTAGAACTTCAAATCTTCAAAAGCATCAATGGCACCCAGCAACTCTCAACAAATCCCACGAAATTTGGTTGTTCCACCCACAAACTATGTGGGTTTCTCAGACATTGAGGAGGTAAATGATTGCTTCAAGCCGATACTGAACTATCTACTCAATTCAGAGTATAGTCAAGCAATCTTTACTGATGATGAAATGTCGGGGGAAGCACTGTCTTAACTTTGGACCTGTGCAAAGTTCATGTACTCCACTACAAGGCCTGATGTGGTGAAGGGAATCTCATTCAAGATTTCTTCTGAGAAAGGGAAAATAACCCCTTCCAGAATTAATTCTGCTTTGGGGCTTCCTAATCAAAACCTAGTGGAAGTACCTGGTAATGCTGAACTACTCGTCTTCTTGAGGAAACTGGGCTATAATGCTGCTCCCAACGCAGTGTTAAAATTCAAGGACCTCAAGAGGGTGAACGTGAAGCGGGAGGTCTTTTATCTTTTCGACACCATCACCAAGGTGTTCTTAGGTAAGTGTTCTAACTTTGAGGTTATCACCTCCTTAACATTAAAGATAGCATATGCAATAATTAGAAATGTAAATATAAATATAGGTAAAATAATTTTTGATGACCTTGTAAATAAATTAGGTAGTTTTAATTCTAGGAAATCAGAAGTTTATTATGCTAGATTTTTGTATATGATTATTAAAGATCAAATTACTAATTTTCTTTTGAGAATGATATACCTGTATAGACATACAAGCAAACAAAGAAGTTTGCAGAAATTATAAAGAAATACTATACAACCGAACCATTTGCACTTCCACTGCATATGGTACAGGTAGTACATTCTTCACCCTCCACTTCCCAACCTGTAAATTCTTCACCTTTATCTACTATGACAGAGAATACAACCACTTCTCTGCCTACCCAAGTAGAACAACCCATTTCTACACAACGACTCTCTATTGCCCAACCCATAGTCTCCCAAAAGACTATTGGGATTAAAAGAAAACCCAGTGAAGTTACCACATCAACTAAGGGGGAGCAAGGAGAGAGAGTGATTGGCTACAGGTGTAAGAAGAAGAAGGGAGCCACGAGTGTTACCCAATAGCCTGAATAGTATCCTCTCAAAAGGATACTGCTTTTGATAAAGAATTAAACATATTTCTAACTAGTTCCTCTCAAAAGGAATTAGTTATTGAAAATAGTCCCCAACTAGGGACATAGTTGAGTGAGGCACAAACACTGACCATGGACTCTGATGAAACTAACATCAGGGTCTCTGAGAGCCACTTGCAGATATCTGATACAGTGAGTGCACACACCACTTAAGATGTTTTAGTTCAGAAGCTTCTCAATAAGTTCAACATGAGTCATAAACATTCTTCTACAGCATCTTTTGATGAATCACCTCCTCGTTCAGTGATTCAGCCAACACTCCCATCTACACCACTTCCTTCTTTCTCTGTTCCTCAAATTTCTTCAGTTATTATGACACAAACATTGAATGTCATAAGATCAGATTCTCCACTTTCTCAATTCGTGGAGGAGCCAACATTCCCTGACACAGTGATTGAAAGTTACCACTCTCAAATGGTTGACTCATTTTTCCTTGAAACAATCACTGATGATCAGACATGGGACATAAATTCCAATGTACATACCACAACAATAAGTCTTTATGTTCCCCCAATTGTAAATACTTCCACTATAGAAACATATACTTCTCCAATTATACATACACATATTACTTCTACTCCTTCTCCTATCACTATTATGGAACTAGAACCTGTAAATAACTTACTTGAACTGGCCATAATTGCTGATCTCCAAGCCCATAGGAGCCCCTCTAGGACAATTTTGAATGAGGCTGAGAGAATACTTAGTGAAGAGAGGCAAAGTCATACGCCTGAGAGGACTTTGGCAAAAGGAGAGGAAGAGAGTACTGCCTTAGTAGGCAAAGAAAAAGGAGAGAATACAAGTGATGTCTTAGAAGACAAAGAAAAAGGAGAGCATGAGGGAGATAAGGATGAGATCCTTGTAAATAAAGAACAGAGAGAAATACAGTTATTGTAAATACTACTTCAAGCTCTGAAAGTGCTGAAGATGATGCTCCACAAGATGATTTTTCCCAGTTCATCGGAGTTGATTTGTACTTTCAACAGAATCAAATGGTGGATATTGTACAGTTGTTAAAGCAAGAGCTCGCCAGGACCACTGACCCAATCTTGATCAAAGTGTTAAAATCACAGATAATGATTGGTCAGACTACAGATATTGAGAATAAGAAGTTATACACACATTTTACAAATAAAATCAACAATGTACAGTAAGTTGTCGACTCCTTAGTCACCAGCCAGACCCTGCTTCGGATGAAAAAACAAGCTAATAATTTGGACAAAAAGCTTGCTAATCTCACCACTCAGCTGACTAGCATGGAAACTCTGCAACAATCCATGGCTGACACTCTAAAACAAGTGCTACAAGTCACATCCCGCCTTTCAACTTCCACTGATGATGCTATCAAAAAGGGGGAGAAATCTACCAGGCCATCGTCAGGGGATGTTACTGAGAAATCAACAAGTCAACCATCAGGGGATGTGACTGCTCCTGTTCCTGCTCCTAAACCCAAAGACAAAGGCAAAGACATCCTGATTGAGGAACCAAAGAAGAAATCCAACACTCAATCAGGGCCTAAGCTACTTGGAGATGCCATGAAGACAGCACACTTTTTAACTCTTGTTGAAGTTGTGATTGATGGGAAAGTGGAGTTGGTTTACCCTCAGGACAAAAAGCTCGTAGAAGCTGATGCACTCTATGCATAGCAACTTCAAGAAGAAGAAGAGAGGGAAATGGCAAAGGAACATGAGGAAGCAAAGGAGAAAAAGAGTGTCAGGCCCAGGACCTCTAGGAAACCTCAGCCAAAAAGATCTCAAAATCCCAAGGGTGCATCAGGGGATAAAATCCAAGACAAAACCGAAGACCCTGATGTCACCAAACCCAAGTCATCTGAAGCCAAGGATCAAGCACCTTCTCCTATAACCACAACATATGGTCCACCCACTCTAGCTGAATCCCTCAAAGAAGAAAGGCGTAAAAACCTGACATTTATGTTCTCAATAAAAAGCATAAATGTTAGGTTCAACAATAAAAAGGATCAGCTGATGACAGTACAACTAAAGAGTGAGTCAGAAGTCAATGTTACAATGGACTGGTTTAGGAGAATGGATGCTGAACAATTGGGACTGATCCTAAACCTAATCTCCAAATCTTCAAAGGCCAATAGAGAGTTGAGGGGGATGATCGACAAGCTGAGGAGAGCCATCAACGATAAAAGGAGCCTGCCCACAGCTTTGGAAAGACCATTAAGGTTGTTCTACAGATCTACTGATGGGCAGAAAAAGAGTATTAAATCAAAAATGTTGATGGCCTCGACTTGGAGGAAGCGATGCATGTTCTAAGCCAAATTGATTATCACAAAAATGAACATGTCATCCAGTTCAGAATCTTGCTGATTTAGAGAGTGTTAAAGGAGATTGAAGAAACCAAAGTTGATGATGGGAATGCTGTAGTAAGGGACGCGCCACCAGTAAAGGGATTCAAAGAATATCCAAATATGATCACAAGCCCCATGGGTGTTGAATTCAAAAATAAGAAGGGGGAGATCATTACCTTCTACTGGTCACAACTTGCTACAGCCAACATTCAAGAGATCAAATCTGTCATTGAAGCTTTGGAATCAAGCAAGAATGTAAACATTGTCAACTTCAGAAGGCTTCTTCAAAAGGAGTTGGATCAGCTGCTTGCAGGAGGAGAAGACAACAGACTCATGATTCTTGATCAAAATCCAGATCAAAGAAGACAAGGCCTTGGAATCAAGTCATCCATTGCCCTTTGTCTCAGCCAAAAGAAAAAGGGGTTCTGATGTCTAAATCTATATATTTCTGTTGTAATAGATATAGGTAATACCTGTACAGATCATTCTTTAATTCTTTATTATTAGATTAGATAAATGAAAATTGCATTTGTATAAATTTTATACTTATTCTTTTGGTTTTGACATCATCATCAGTGTCTTAGTTAGATTTATGATTATCAAATTGATATTCATAAATCGGGGGAGATTGTTAGATATAAAGGATGATGATGATGATATAATAATAAGTGCATTTGTAAATACTCAAGGTGATATATAAACCTTGATATACCTGCACATGTTTTGCATTCACTAATGGTTAAGATAGCCATCAGAGAATGAGTTTTTAGTCACTAAGTAAGTCAACAGTGCAAAGCTCGAAAGGACTTGTTAGTGATCTTGGTATGCTGATCGAGTTCCGCACGTCAAACATGTCAAGCCAATCGACAAAGCTTCAATGGTTAAATATCATCGGGGGAACCCGTCAGGGGAACCTATCAGTGGATGACTAAGGCAGACCAACCCGTCAGGGGAACGCATAAGGGTATGGCAGTAACTGGCCAAACTCATCAGTGGAACGCGTTAGGGAATGACCAAGACATGCCACTGGTCAGGGTAAGGTATCAGGGAATGACAGTGGCAGGCCAACCCGTCAGAGGGAAAGCACAACACTGCATCAGTGGAAGCCATTAGTGTGTGTCACTGGTAATAACATCAATGGATCAAAGAAGCACTGAGTAAAACTCAAGTGAAGGTTAAAGCCCTGATCCAGTCTTGAACAAAGACTTGTCATCATGGGATCTAGAAGCATTGATCAAGTTCACATCAGGGCTTGACATCAGTGGATGGTTATGACCGCATGCACCCATCATCAGGTCCATCGCACAAATTGATGAAGCTTGTAAACGAAGCAAGAGATATAACTGGAAAGATATTTCTTGAAGTTTGTTATGGTCCAATGAGAACTCTCAAACATTAAACGCATGCAGATCAGGGGAAGAAAAAGAAGCAACAAAAGTAGCAGCAGTTTGACACATAGTTTCCAAAGGACAATGATGTGACATATATGCGGCTAAGTTGAAAAGAGCAGCACGTCTTCGCACGTGGTTTCATCCATTGATCTTCTACTCATACAAAGGAGTTCTCATTACATAAATAGATCAATCCAACAGATCATAAAACATCGAAGCACACAAATCACTAGATCAACTTTGTAATATATCTTGAGAGAAATATTTCAAAGAAAGATTAGAAGCTAGTGAGTGTGAATTTGAAGCTGTAATTTTATTACAAATCTTGTAGCTATTTAATCACATTTGTGATTATACAGATTTCTAGAAAAACCTCAAGTTTTAATACAATTATTTTATCTTGAATATGTGTGTTCATATTTTATAGTTTTTCTATTCATAGTAGCTGTTTCCAATTAGTGCCAACTAAAGTTTAAAAAGAGCAAAAAGTTTGAAGTGTTTGCATTCATCCCCCCCCCCCCCCTTCTACAAACACTTGAGCTTATATTGTTCTAACAGTTGACTTATGCTTAACAAGTTGTGCTTAAGCCCATCAACCAGTGCTACATTTTCAAATGAGACATTCTCATTTGTTGTTTTGCCATAACCAAGAGTCAATCCTTTGCTGTTATCACCAAATGAGATTACTAGACCAACCTTCTCTTGGAATTCTGTGAGCAGGGATTTGTTTCCTGTCATGTGTCTTGAGCAGCCACTGTCTAGAAGCCAGATTTGACTACATTTAACTTTTCCCTACACACAAAAAATATTTAATTTGTTCTTGGTACCCAATTGGTTTTGGGTCCTCTAGGTTTAGTCACAGTTAAAGGTAAAACAGTCTTCTCTTTGTGTGTGACTTTTGATTTTGGCAAATTAAACAATTTTTCCTTTTTAGGAGCTTCAATATATACTTTTGATTTATCAACAATTTTCTTGTCTTTACCCTTATGAGTGCATGCTTGAACAGTAGGTAAATCATCAGCATATAAAAATGTGCCAGTCAAGATCTGTGGTTTCTCTTTACATTGAAAAGATAGATGATTATTGCTACCACAATTCCAGCACATTTTCCTAGGGGCTTCATGAATGGAAGTGTAATTACTAGCCTTATTTACACCTAGCTTACCATTCCTATTCTTTTTATTTTCCCCTGACAGGCCTTTTTCCCTTGAAGGGCTACGATGGCCTGATGCACTCTTTCCCCCTGATGACTGTGTATCCACCGATGCACAGTCTGGTTCTTTTCTGACTGGAGGTTTGAGTGCTTTGGCAAGAATAGGTTTCTTGCCACTTCCACCACTTGTGGAAGCATCACTCATCGGGAAAACATTCCCTTTTTCTAACTTTGTTACAGTCTTTACAAACTTGATAGGTTGTATTGGCCTTTTACCAAAGCTAGCTGCAATTTCAACCTCAAGGGGAGGTTGCTTTACTAGAGTCTCTCCATAGCCTAAACCAGATTTTGGACTAGATTTTTGACTGTTTAATTGATCCTCCAGTTTTTTGCTAGACTCGTTCCACTTC
This sequence comes from Centella asiatica, assembly GCA_014636745.2. Classification (NCBI taxonomy): domain Eukaryota; kingdom Viridiplantae; phylum Streptophyta; class Magnoliopsida; order Apiales; family Apiaceae; genus Centella; species Centella asiatica. The sequence continues at coordinate 27,364,433 of CM025785.1, read as the reverse complement.
TTTATGACTTCTCTTTCTTGACTTAGAAGATTGGTGGTCCATTCCTCTCTTTTAATAGCACAATCAAGGAGATTTTTAGTCCTTGAGAGTTCTTTGTCAAGACTCTCAAGTCTGGAGAGTTATGCTTCTAAAAAAGTGTTTCTAGCAGTCAAATGTTCGTTTATTTTCTGCACTCTTTCAGTTTCAGCTACAACACTCCTCAGGGTGTCATAAGATCCTTTATCTCACAAGCCATTTCCTTAACAATTTTAACACAATCATTTTTAGACATGTTAGAGGAAATTTCAAGACTTACTTGTGAGCTGGTACTGTTAGTGGATGAGGCCATCATGACTAGCTTGACATATTCTTCAGCATCTTCTTCATCTGAGTCAGCCCACTCCTTTTCCTCTGCAATATATGCTTTTCCCTTCCTGTTGGCATTAAGAAGTTCGAAGTATTTCTTCTTGTAGTCCACTACAGCGTCCTTTCCCCTGGATTCACCTTCCATTGAGGTCTTGCGACACGCATTTGCAAAATGACCCATTTCATTGCATTTGTAGCACTTTATTCTTGATTTGTCAATAAAGTTTTTAGTGCTATTGGGCTTCCTTACTGAAAATCTTTTGGATCCTGCAGGCTTTTAAAATTTCATCTTGGAAAACCTTTTTGCAAGAAAAGTCATGGTTTCATCTAGTTGCTCTAATTCTTCAAGAGTATATTCATCCTCCCTTGAGTCAGCTTCGTTGTCCCCTTCGATTTCAACATCCCTTGACTGCTGCTTCATCAAGACACTTGGTCTTGCTTTTTCTTTGTCCTTCTTGGCAGCCATCAGGGCTACGAATTTAAGCTTCCTGGCATCCCCTGACATTTCAGATCTTTGCTGAACTTCAAGTTCATATGTCTTTCGGGTGCCATAAAGCCTATCCAAGTCTAGGAGATTCATGTCCTTGGATTCCCTGATGGTTGTCGTCTTAGGATCCCATGATATGGGAAGGGCTCTCAGGAACTTTCTGTTCACATCTTTATTTGCATAGGCTTTCCCATATATTCTCAGGTCGTTTATCAACCTGTTAAACCTGTCAAACATATCAGTGAGTGTTTCACCATTTTTCATCGTGAACCACTCATACTGCTGTGTTAATAACTGCAGTTTATTTTCCCTCACTTCTTCAGTTCCATCACATAGGATCTGGATTGTATCCCATATTGACTTAGATGTTGTTAGATTCATGATACTCTTTAACATATCATCATCCAAGCCGTTATATAGAATACGTGTAATTTTGAGATCCTTCTTCACTTTTTCTCTTTCCTTTAGTGTCATTTCATCAGTTGTCTTTAGAACTAATTTTTTTGGAATACTGACTCCATTGACAACTTCTTGAGGAATGAGCTTTTTTGGAACGTGAGGGCCTTCCTCCAGAATTTGCAAATATTCATCATCGATTGCTTTTAGATGAACTATCATTCTTTGTTTCCAGAAGAAGTATTTTCCCCTTTCTAACATGGGGACTTCACTATTTCCTGCTTTGTTCGGCATTAAATATGATCATTTTAGCAAGTGTAATATGCTAGTAGGCTCTGATACCAATTGTTAGAATAATATAGCCTCAAGTGTTTGTAATGTGGGGGGGCGAGGGGAATTCAAACACTCAAAACTTTTTCTTCTTTTTCAACTTTTTGTATAACAGGAAATAGTTGCAATACTTAGAAAAACAATAACAGATAATCAGATGAACACACATATTCAAGTTAAAATTGATCTACTAAAACCTGAGGTTTTTCTGGAAATCTGATTAATCACAAATGTGATTAATCAACTACAAATTCTGTAATGAATTACAGCTTCTAATTCACACTCACTAGCTTCTCACTTTCTTTGAAATATTTATCTTTGGATATATTACAAAGCTGCTCTAATGATATGTATGCTTTAGTGTTTGTTGATCTGTTGGATAGATTCTTCTGTGTAATGAGAACTCCTTTGCATATATAGTAGATCAGTGGTTGAACCCATGTGCATTAGACGTGTTGCTTTTCTCAACTCAGCCGCATATATGTCACATCGTTGTCCTTTAGAAACTATGTGTCAGACTACTGCTACTTTAGTTGTTTCTTTTTCATCCCCTAATTTGCTTGTAGTTAATGTTCGAGAGTTGTCATTGGACCAACAAACTTCAAGAGATATCTTTACAGTTAATATCTCTTTCTTTTTTAACAAGCTTCATTAATTTTCGTGATAGACCTGATGACGGGTGTATGCAGTCACAACCATCCACTGACGGCAAGCCCTAATGAGAACTTAATCAGTGCTTTTGGATCCCCTGATGACAAGTCTTTGTTAAAGACTGGATCAGTGCTTCAAACTTCACTTGAGTTTACTAAGTGCTTCTTGATCCACTGATGTTATGACTCAAGACATACACTGACGACTTCCACTGATGCAGTGTTGAGCATTCCATCCTGACGGGTTACCCTGATGGGTTAGCCTGACACTGTCACACCCTGATGTCTTACCCTAACAGATGACATGTCTTGTTCCTGCCCTGACGCGTTCCCCCTGATGAGTTTGGCCAGCCACTGCCATACCCTGATGGGTTAGTCTGCCTTTGTCATCCCCTGATGGGTTCCCTTGACGGGTTCCCCTGATATCCTTAATCATTGAAGCTTTGTTTAGAATATCTGATTGTGCGAAATACTTTGACTAGTTTCGAGTAACAACAGACATTCCTCTTCATATATCAAGCCCTTAGAAGTTTCCTTGATGACTTAACTTAGTAAAGAATATTTCTTCCCCTGATGATCAGATCGATCATCAGTGGATGCAAAACTTGTGCGGATACTTAGGTTTATTGAATACCATAAGTATTTACAGATGCACAATTTATTCTATAAATATCATCATCATTATTTAACTCAAACAAATTATTATCTACATAATGGTAAAAACAGAAATGACAATAAATGATAAAATAAAAGGGCAGTGTGTTATGTTTTTAAAGCTTTAATGAGCAAAATATACTTAATCCACAATAAATGCTCTTAATGAAATTTTAAAAATTTTTTTGGTGGATTTTCTGTAGAAAATTGACTAAAATGGAGGTTAGGGTTTAGTTATAATGGTATATTTATATAACTTGAAATTCATTCTTGGCCATTAGATTAGTTTTTGAAAACTTTACTTAGATTGGAAAAAATTTCCCTTGGATTAGAAATCTTCTCCTTGTTTTTCCATTTAGGTAAAATGCTGAAGTTTTGAATTAATTAGTGTTTAACTTGATTTTTTTAGCCACTAATTGGATTTTATTAGTTATGCATTGATTTATTGCATAACAGAAAAGTTTACTCGCACCAGCAAGACAGAAATGTGATTATGAAATTTTTTTCATGATTAGCGTCTCGTGAATTTTATAATGTAACGTTCGTTACGATTTGTCCTTAATGGACGTGCGCATGTCGATTTGTGTGATTTTCATGTGTACTTAATTGTAAAATTTATCGGCCATTGAAATGAAATGAAACTTTCATAGCTAAAATAAATTTAATGTTCATATATTTTTTTTTGATTGTTTGGGTTCTGAAAGAAATTTTCTACTGAGATGATCTTTATAAAGATGTAATTAATTATAGATATAGTCTTTCACTGGGGGTATTAGTTGATGTAATGGTTAGTCTCTGATGGAATTATCCATTGATGACGGTTGGTCAATAGTGGTTAATTTGTCCATCAGAGACTATAGTCATTAGTGGTTTTGCCTGTGAGAAACTATGGTCATCAGTGGTTAATTGTTCGATCGGGGACTATAGTCATCAGGGGATATTTTGGCTATTGGAGACTATAGTCAATAATAGTTTATTTGCCCATCAAGGACTATAGTCATCAGGGGTTATTTTGCATATCGACGACTATGGTCAAAAGCTAGGGTTATGTCCATTGGAGGGTATTTGGTCGTCAGTGGATAACATCCTTCGGCTTTCAGGGGATACTTTTTTGTCAGGGGATAAAATATCTCGACTATTAGGGGATATTTGTTTGCCAGTGAATATCTTGTCAGGGGATAATTTCTGTCTGATGATGTGAATTTTTTCATAGAAGTTTATCTCAAAGGACAACATGATTCAAATTAATGTTAAGTGTTATTATCAAATTCAGATAATAATTAAATACTTTAATTTGTTTCTAGTCGTGTGCTACCCAAATCTGTAACTGCCCAATAATGACACATTGTGGGCAAACGTTACATGGAGTGTTTTAAGGAAACGTTAATTGAGTTGTTGGCTTGAGAGATGTTCTATAAAACTCAAAAATCTTGTACGTTGATACACACACTGATTAAAATCAATCTCAGAACATACAAGTGATTTCACAGCTCACAAATTCTTACTCTATAATTGTTGGTTTTTCTAGTGAACTAAGGTGATAGTCATTGTGCACAGATTTAGAATGTACCATCTATATGTTGTTGTTGTTTTATCTTGGAAGGAAATTCACAGCACCAATTGCAATGTGAGTGGGGTGAATATTTCTTCAAGAACAGTATATCTTTTTCAAAGGATTGACGACTCAGTTGTTCTTAGTTCTGATAGGTTTTCTATCTTTCTATTTTTGTTTGTTGTAATAATTGTACTGTTATCTTTCCAATTGTTGTTTGTTTGAATTCAATATTCAAGGTCCTGATGTTATATATTTATCAGTTTGTTCTTGCTGTATTGAAGATTTCCAACAATCTTAAAACAATATTCATAATTGATAATTTATATTTTGAAATGGACAACGCTAATGCCCCTAGTTCTGTTGTTCCTACTATTGATTGGGTTATGTATAGATTTCCATAGCCCATTGATCTTTCTGGTATGCCAATAAAGTTTAGTGGGGGTTCAGGTTTCTCTAGTTGGCAGAAGAAGATGAAGTTGTGGTTAACTATTAAGGGCCTATGGACAGTAGTGCATCATGATGCTCCAATTCTTAATCCAGCTCAACACAATACAGTTTTAGTTTATAACTTGTGGCCTAAGAATGATGGAGTAGCTAGAGCTGCTATTTTGGCAGCTTTAAAGAATGCTCTATTTGATGTTTATTCATCAGGATCCTTCACGACAAATTGTTGTGGGATAAGCTGGATCAGACACACAATACAGACTCTCAAGTTCTGGAGAAATATTTTGTGTCAAAGTTTGTGGAGTTTAAACTAGTGGATACAAAATCCATGACTAAACAAGTTCATGAATTTGAGCGATTAGTCTATGCTTTAAAGTAAGCAAGCATGGACCTTCTTGAAAAGTTTCAAGTTATGACAGTGATTGAAAATTTTCCTAAGTCTTAGGAAGAGCTTGCTCTATCCCTGAAAAGACAGAACAGAGAGATCACTTGGATTAACTTGATGTTGATATAGCTGTGCAAGAACAACACAAGTCCAAATAGGGACATGTGATGCTTGTTGATGTGTTTGGTCCAAGGGAAAATGTAATAACAGTTGGAAAAAAGGAAATTGAAAAATTAGAAAGTTTTGGCTGTAAAAACAAATAAAAATAAAAATAAGGCCAAGAAATTGAAGACAAACAAACCTTATTGATTTTGTGGGCAAGTTGATCATTAGAGCAAAGATTGTCCAAATAAGAAAGTGAAAAAGGCAGAATTGGTAGACCAAACAAATGTGGTGCAGGGTCTTAAAATCAATGCAATTGTGGTGCCTATGGAAAACATGGTTATTGGTGAAGCACAAGCTTTTGAAACTGATAACATGTATGTTTCTTGTGAGCCTACTTCACTAGCCACTTATGAATCTCATGATTGGTTGATTGATACAGGAGCTAATGTGCACATTTTTGCTGATAAAAATCTATTTGTATCTTATCAATAGTGTCATGGAAGTTCTATGAAGATGGGGAATGCAAGTGCTGCCAAGGTTCATGGGATTGGAAATGTGGACTTGAAGTTTACTTCAGGACGTGTTCTATCCTTGACAAGGGTGCACCATGTTCCGGACATTCATAGGAACATTATTAGTGGCTCTAGTTTAGTTTGACAAGGCTTTGAACTTTTTTTTAAATGTAATAAAGTTGTTATTACACATACTGGTGTATTTTTCGGCGAAGAATTTTTATTTAATGGTTTGTTTTTAGTTAAATGTGAGCCCGTGAATTCTGTTTTGGATAATGATAATGTTTATCCTTCAGTAAATTTTGTTGAATCATCTGAGTTATGACATTATCGTCTTGGACATTTAAATTTTGGTTCACTTAAAATGATGATGAATTTAGATTTAATATCAAAACATGTCATTGATAAGAAATCTAAGTGTCAAGTATGTGTTGAAGTTAAACTAACAAAGAAACCTTTTCATAAGGTTGAAAGAGATTCTAAAGTGTTCGGTTTAATTCACACTGGCATATGTGAGTTCAATGGTGTGTTGACCAAATACATAAAAAGATACTTTATCACCTTTATAGATGATAGTTCTAGATATTGTTATGTTTATTTAATTAAACATAAAGATGAAGCTCTAGAAAAGTTTATTGTATTCAAAAATGAAGCTGAAACACAAACTGGTAAGAAACCTAAAAGATTGAGATCTGATAGAGGGAGTGAGTGTACATTAAAACCTTTTAGTGAATTTTGTCAACACAATGACATTGTTCATGAGGAAACTCCTCCTTATACTCCTGAGTGTAATGGGGTGGCTAAATGAAAAAGCAGAACCTTTAAAGATATGATTAACAATATATTTCTCAATTCTAGACTGCCTAAATATATGTGGGGAGAGGCTTTGAATACTGCTTGTCATATTCTGAATAGAGTCCATCTAAAACATATTAAGAAGAGTCCATATGAATTATGGAGAGGCACGAGGCCTAATTTAAAATGTCTTCGTGTGTGATGGTGCCTTGCAAAGGCACTTGTTCCAGAACATAAGAGAAAAAAAATTAGGACCTAAGGCTGTTGTTGTAATCTTTCTTGAATATGTGGAGACCTCCTATGCTATGAGATTTTTAGTTATAAAATCTGAGATAGATGTCATTGTGGTTAACACTATAGTAGAATTTCGTAATGCAACTTTCTTTGAGGAAGTGTTCCCTATGAAGGCTGGAATACCTTAGAACATTTCTGAAAATGATCCAATTCAAATGTCTAGTTCCATTCTAGATCATGTAGAAAGGATAATTAATGTGGGAGTGGATCCTAGTAGCTCTAAGTCTGATGAGTTAGAAGAACCTAGAAGGAGTAAGCATACTAAGGTTGTCAAGGACTTTGGAAGTGATTTTATCACTTACAATGTTGAAGATGAACCTAAGACTTTTCAATAGGCCATGAACTCTACTGAGTCTAGGCATTGGAAAGGAGTTGTAAAAAGTGAGATGGATTTTATTGTCTCAAATCGGATATAGGAATTGGTTGGTCTCCTTTCAGGTTGTACTACAATAGGATGTAAATGGATTTTTAAGAAAAAATTTAAATCAAATGGATCAATAGATAAGTTTAAGGCCAGGTTAAATGCTAAAAGGTTTAGGTAAAAAGAAGGTATTGACTTCTTTAATACTTATTCTCCAGTTGCTAGAATGACTTCAATTCGAGTGTTGGTTGCATTGGCTTTTGTCCATGGTCTTTTGTTACATCAAATGGATATGAAGACCATTTGTCTTCATGATGACCTTAAATAAGAGATCTATACGGATTAGCCTGAAGGATTTGTAGCCTCTAGTAATGAGAAGAAAGTATGTAAACTTGTTAAATACCTCTATGGATTGAAACAAACACCTAAATAGTGGCATGAAAAATTTGACAAGATAGTCTTGTCATTTGCCTTTGTTTTGAATGAATATGATAGATGTATTTATATCAAAGTTGAAGGTGAACAAAGTATTGTATTATGCCTATATGTTGATGATATTCTTTTGTTTGGAACCAATATAAAGATTATTAACGAGACAAAGTATTTTTTGACAAGTAAATTTGAAATGAAAGATATGAGTGTAGCTAATATGATTCTTGGCATCAAGTTGATTCAATCAATAGATGAGATAACCATGTCACAATCTCATTATCTAGAAAAATCTATACTTGAGAGATATGATTATTAGAATTGTAGAATCTCTAGTATACCATATGATTCCAAAGTAGTCTTGTTCAAAAATGAAATAGGAGAACTTATGTCTTAGTTAATGTATTCTGAAATTATTGGGAATTTACATTACCTTGCTAACTGCACTAGGCCAGATATTTAATATGCTATATCTAGGCTAGCTAGATATACAAGTTGTCCAAACAAGTCTTATTTAGAATGGTTTAGATAAAGTTCTTAGATATCTTAATAGTACCTTAACCCTTGGGCTGCATTATGCCAGATTTCCTGGTGTACTTGAGGGGTATAGTGATGCAAGTTGGATAGTTAAAAATTCTGGTTCCAATGGAGTTACAGGATATGTGTTCACTCTAGGAGGTGGAGTAGTATCTTGGAAGTCTTGTAAACAGACGTTGATTACTCGGTTTACCTTTGAGGCTGAGTTATGTGCATTGGATGCCAGATTGATAGAAGCTGAATGGTTACATGGATTGATGTCTGTGTTACCTATTATGAGTAAGCCTCTTCCAGCAATTGTCATTCATTGTGATAGTCAGATAACTATTGATAAGATTGATAATTCAAAGTTTAATATGAAAACCAATAGACACATCCAAGTTAGGTTTAAGTCTATAAGGGGTTTAGTGTCTGAGAATATCATTGCTGTTGAGTTCATTAGTACTCAAGATAACATAGCAGATCCTTTGACTAAAGGACTTGAGCATGCTGTTGACCTTAAGTCCAAGTTGGGAATGAGATTTGTAACCCAATGTAATTCATCTACGATGAGAACCTAATACATCTGAGAGGAGATCTCTCGAAGTGTATTCAATGTGGTAAAACAAGTCATAAGGGTGGATTGGTTGTACCTTAACATTTAGATTGATAATCTAAGTATCTGAAGTTTATTCCCTGTAAACCTGTAAGGTACTTTTACTAAAAATCTAGCAAGAGTTTTAAGAACTCTGAGTAGGGTCAAGTCTTGTAGACAAGATGTTAGCAGCACATCTTTGGAGATGCCCAGCTAAGTGAATGTAATTGTATGGTCATAATTAGAAAAAATGGTTATTCCTTGAAACATTCAACTAACATGATCTGAGACATGACTATTCATGTCTCAAACATATGGATTATCACCATAACCTATAGCTTGTGGTAGTCTATTGAACATAGTCACACAAAAACAGATAGGGATAATTTTTGTCTAATGATGTGAATTTTTTCATGGAAGTTTATCTCAAACGAAAACATGATTCAATTTAATGTTAAGTGTTATTATCAGATTCAGATAATAACTAAATACTTTAATTTGTTTCTAGTTGTATTCTGCCAAAATCTGTAATTGTCCAATAATGACATATTATGGGCAGACGTTATATTGAGTATTTTAAGAAAACGTTACTTGAGTTGTTGGCTTGAGAGACGTTCTATAAAACTTAGAAATCTTGTATATTAAGATACACACTGATTAAAATCAATCTTAGAATATACAAGTGATTTCACAGCTCACAAATTCTTACTTTATAATTGTTGGTTTTTATGATGAACTGAGGTGACAGTCGTTGTGCACAGATTTGGATTGCACCATATTTGTGTTGTTACTGTTTTATCCTGTAAAGAATTTCACATTATCCAATTACAACGTAAGTGGGGTGAATATTTTTTCAAGAACAGTCTATCCTTTTCAAATGATTGATGACTTAGTTATTTTTAGTTATGATAAGTTTTCTATCTTTCTATTTTCGTTTGTTGTACTAATTGTACTGTTATCTTTTCAATTGTTATTTGTTTAAATTCAGTATTCAATGTCTGTTGTGATATATTTATCAGTTTGTTCTTGTTGTATAGAAGATTTTCAACAACATCAACATCAAATTGATTTATTTAATGGTCACTTAAATTCCATGCTCTATGATGTGATAGTTAATTATTTAACAACCAAGTATTTATATTTCTAAAAATCTTTCACAAATGAACCAACAATAATTGATTATGTTGTTGACAAAATTAGAATGTAAATGAAATGATTGATATATTTAATCAATATATATATTCAATCAATATATTTAACATTCAATCATGTTGTGTGATTATATATATATATATATATATATATATATAAGGTTTTCACGCATAGCCCACACATATGCGTTTGTAAATTTAATAGTTCTAAACTATTAAACATAATTATATTTAATTTATAAGTTTAAAAAATAAGTTTATTGATAAAGTTTTAAAATTTTGAGGATTATAAATTTATTAATGTTTGAAGAAAAGTTACCATCTCTTATATTCTAACTTTGTCTCAGTCTTCAAAACATGAGTGAGGGAGAAAAAAAATTTGCAGCTATTTTTTTGGTGCTATTTTGCGAGTAACGTGCGGCTATATTTTTGGGTTGGATCATGATATGCAACAAATAGATATTTTTTCACTCTGTGACACAAATGCATTACAGCTATTCTAAATGTAGATCTTTAATATAATATGCATATATTAAATTTATATAAGATAAGACATGATTTTAATATCTTTTTTAGTTGTATTTAGTATATATAAATATATTTATCTATGTCTTTTTACATTACAACTCTTATTCGGTATTTTACTTGTATTTTTTTTTGTTTTTTTAATATTTTAAAACTATTTTTAGAAGTTTAACATGTTTTTATTATAGATTTTTTTCGTATTCCAATTTCAATTTAAAGTACAAACCGTTTAAAATCGAAATCAAATAATATTTGAATTCAAACAAATTATAACTGTTATATGCTATAATAAGAAAAAAAAAATCAAGTTAACCAAGTTAACAATCTAACTCCACATAGTTACCTCTAATTCCTAAAATGGATGTTGCTAATTAATATATAATAATTAATGCTCCATCAGTCTCATAAATATTGCAACATTTTTTTCTTGGACGTCCCATATTGTTTGCAAAATTTCTTGTTTTAGCAATATTTGAAGTGTAAAAAGATCAAATTAGTCTCTCTCTTGCTTTTATCTTATTGATCCACATATCATCATTATAATGTTTATTTTATTTCTTTTACTTAATCATTCAAATCTTTTCTCTCTTAAACTATTTTAAATTAAATAAGGATAAATGACAAATTAAACATTTACTATAAAGTCAAGTATCTTCCTTAATAATTGTGCCAATTCAAACTGTTTTAATAAATATGAGACGTCAGGAGTGATAAATTATCAACTAATATGTTGGACCTTGCTAATTAATACTCTCCCGTTCCAAAATTAGAGTTATATATTACTTTTTTAGTTCATCCAAAGTTAGAGATACTCTGTACATTTATATTTTTAAACTATAAAAAATAATTGAGTTCCTTAAATATCATTTTATAATTTTACTACTTCAATTAACTACACACATCCACTAATTTATGTTTCTATTATAACTCTTAATACTATTAAACAAAATGATAATAGAGATATGTACTTTATTTTTAAAATGGAGGGAGTATATAATAATAAATAATAAATAATAAATTATCAGCAAATATTTTGGTGCGAGTGTCTCTAATAAAGATAAAGATGAAAGTTCAAATTTGTTAAGAGACATTTTCGAACTGTCTTGTGAGTTCAGGGAACAATTTTACAATAGTTGGAACATTTTTCTAGTTGGCCATTTTCTGCTTCTCGCCTTTAGTACAATAAATTAATCCAAAAAACCACGCATAATTCAGATTATCTACTAGTTCGAAGGAAGGACAAGTGCAAAACAAAATTGGAGATGCGGGGGATCGAACCCCGTGCCTCTCGCATGCAAAGCGAGCGCTCTACCATTTGAGCTACATCCCCCCTTAATATGAAATTCTTATAAATTTTTAACTCGTTAATTTAGAGTAGTTTCTTAACCATTTCCTACTCGGAACTACATCGTTGCGATGTTTGCACAACAACCAGAATTATACATGCCGTAATTACCACTTGCCCATGGGTTTTAATATATTTCGTTAATTATGCTTATCATTCACTTAAATTTAAAGATTCTAGATTAATATAAAGTAAATTACAATATTAAAATATAAAATTTCTAAAATTTTAATTTAAAGAACAAAACGTATTTTTACTCCCTCTTCCAACAAATGCATAATAACATAACAAAACTGCAGCATTGACGTTTGCATGCCCCTTATCTTTCTTCTCCATTCTTCCCTCGTAACCGTATGCATATTTTTGCTGCACAGTATGCAAAATTTACAACGTTATATGCCAACGCCCTAATAAAACTTTAAATCAAATACCAACTTTACTTGTTTTAGTTATTTTGTATGCCTTCTCTCTCATTACAGTTATGTTATGAAATAAATAACCGAAAAATTTTTCAGTTATATATACATACAGTTGAAAGCCTAAATATGTTCGTAGTTTAAGGCCAAAAACGGGTAAACCAAGTAAAATGTTATAGACACTAACAATTTACACAAACAAATATATACAAACATATATGACAAATTATTAACTATTAAAATGTTAATTATAGGTTATCAGAGTTCAACAATCACCTATAGAATTTAGTCGAATCAGTTTGCGCAAATTTATTTATATACAAGTTAGTATTCTTTAACACCACTCATTAACCAATTGATTCCTTGGATGCTACATTGATAAAGGCAAAGTCATGTAAGAATGGGCAAAACGACCACCGCAACCATAATCCATTACATTCCTCAGTCATCTGTATTCATGTAGTAATAGGAGTTATAACCCGCCATTTTCCAAGTCTCACAATCTTGCCAACTCTATTTATCATAATCCCTACCATCAAACACAACTCTTTACATTTACCAATAAAACGAGTTGCACACTTGAAAAAATTAATTAAACAGCCACCCAGGGAAGAGAGAATAAAAACCAGAACATGAACACAAAGAAAATTTTTAAACCTAATTCTTCAATTTGGAGTACAAGATTAAGATGATTGCGATAATAAGGACAGCGATTATGGAACCAATGATATACTTATTCCCGCTAATCCGTCTTGACGTGGCTGTCAGAATTTTTTTACTTTTGCCGACATTGTCATCCACTCTGTGAAGCTGAAACGGTAAAGAATATAATTAGATCAAACTGAATTATACGAGACCCACGCAGCCATTAAGAGTTGCAAGAAAATATACCAGAAAAGCTTATTATTGTAACGCAGAAGACAAGGTCAACAATGATATAAGTTGAATTTAGAGAGATACTGCCTCATAGAAAACCCCCAAAAGAAAATGAACATAAGAGGAACTACATCCAATTTCCAATTTCCAAATGGCAGCAGCCAATACTTCTGATTCTATCCAATTCTGAAATATCGGTTTAGCATATCTGGTATATGAATACATGCCTCCTAAAAGTCTTTTGAGACGATGACTTACATAAGGACTACAAAAAAAAGGAATAGTGTTTTGAATACATGTCTCATATGTCTTGGCATATTGGCTTAGAATAGTGTTTGCTAAGAAAGGAATGGATATATGCTAGTCTTATATGAAATGAATTTTTGAAAATTCAAATCTTATACATGATTACATAATATTATACGAAATATTTTATCACTTTCGATTTTTCTCATCCTAAATTTATTCGCATATTAATTTTCCTACTTTTACGTACCATTTTGGTCTGATTTCATCATCTGCAGCCACACTAAATGGGGTGAGACAAACTATAACTAGCAAGAAATACTTAATATTCACAAATCAAATAAAAATATTACTACTACCGTGTTATTGTCATGCAAAAGAGACTGACGCTGCCGGTGCATATCACTCAGAATTGAAACACCAAGGTCTTCAGTCTCCAACATTGTCCTTCTACTTTCCCTGACTGTCACTAGACTTATTTAATCTTTCAGTCGACATTAGTAATCTATCTCTTTGATCTGCTGATTCCTACACAATGAATGGTGTCACCTCAAATCATTAATAAAAGAAGTATTCTCCAGATTCTGAAGAAAGCCGACAATAGTATATGCATTGTAATTATGGCATGCTTTAAATGTTTGTTTCCATGCAGCCACAAGTTTTATCTATTTTCTTAGATGTGATATCAGGCTAGTGCATAGTGAACCAGAAAACTGCAATTATAACCAATTTTCTCCATTGCCCTTCCCAGCTACGTATCTTCTTATGTATAACAACAAAATGGCAATTATTTATGAAGCTATAGGAGACTCCTTTCAAAGGTATCCACCAAAAAATAAAAATAAAATCATGACTTTCTGCCATGTGACAATAGAAAAAATTTACACACATAATTTAATCAAGGCATACTCTTAGTGTATCAGCCATGCCAGACTCCAATAACTCATCCCTTGCAGCCTGATTTAAGTTAGTTGTTGCAATTCGTTTGACTTCACTTTTCAAGTTGTTCAGATCAGATTTATATTCTCTCAACTTAGTGAGAAGAACAGCCTTCACGTTGGTCTGCAAACTTCTTGCCTCCAGGTCCATCTTGCGGATCTGCAGAAACAACCAGCTAAAGTATGGTTAATTGCTAATATATAGGGAAGGAATCAAAAACATTTGGCAGCAAGCACATATAATACCAAAGAATTGGCCTCATCCAGTCCTGCTTTTACTTCAGAAAGTTTTTGTTTCTTTTGCTCTGTAAAGGTAAGAAATTAGTATAATGACAACGTGTCTTTACTGATGGCAAAGAGATATTCATAGTAAAGGAAAAGACACCAACATCTTATGTTATCTTTTCTTGAAATTAGAAGGCAAGCAAACATTTAGGACCGAGAAAGAAAAGTCAGAAAATAATCGAATACAGTTACAAGCACATGATAGAAACAAGGCAAAATCATCTATAAACAATGAACATACACTTGTGCCTACAAAAGATTGATCATCAACAGGAAATGGGTGTATATAACAATACAGGATTTATAAGATTTATACCGATAACTAATATCAACATTGTACATACGCCAGTTATGCATTTAATAATTTATTTTCAATTTACTGGTACCGTTCTCACTTATCACTGTCTCAAGTTACTAGATATGAGTAAGCTACATTTACTTCTTTGCGCTTAGTATAATTGTAATTATTTCAGGTAGATGTTCAGTAATTTATTTGGTGGTGTTAAACATGTCTGATCTCATTGCTTGGGTTTTTGAGTTTTGCGTCGTTTCCAGTATTTTGGAGTTTGGAATTCAGAATTTAGGATGTCTTTGAGCTATAATTAACTGAGGTACCACTACCACAAGCATATCACCTCCTTATTGGCATGACTCACATGTGATATCATACCTTTTTGCAGGGCCATGTAGAGAACATAGTGCAAACTTCTCTCGGTCTCAGTATGAGGTTTGATTAGTAGTTGTTTATCCGTATTTTAGTTTGAGTTGATTTATTAGTTGGATTAGTCGAGGATACACATTTTACCTTGCATGGGAATTTGCGACCATATAGACATGATGCAGCCTTTAGTTACTTTGAGAACTTTCAATTATTCGTACAGTCTCATATGTGTCCAACCATCATACACCATTGTCTGTATCAATCGTCTTTTTTATTGAATCAACATTTTCTTTTTGATTTCTTTGATCATCATATCTTCTTTTATGAGTTTTAATATAACACTAACTCTACAAAGCATTTGCCTTGTGTTGTAGTTTAGTCCAATAGACGATCAATATCAAAATCAACACCAAATAAATTACTTTGCATTGACGGTCGATGAACCCATGTAAAAATAACAAACAAACAGAATTTGAGAAACAATAAGTAATAAAATAAAATAAATTTCAAAATGAAAATCTTAAAAAAAAAATAAAAATTAGAGGGAGACAGAGAAGGATGGAGGGAGCTACTAGCACAAACTCTTACCCTCTACAATTCTAATAGCTTTTCTCCACTCTTCCTAACACAAACCACAGCCAATCTATCTCTTGTTCCTTCAAAATTGTTTCGCGACCTTCCATAGGTTATTTTTGACCAACCTCCTCTTGTCTTTGTATCATGCTCTCAATTAACGAACTTCTTTTCTAACTTCATCTAAAGGTCTTAGAAGGACATGCATAAACCATCTCAATATATGTTGTTTCATCTTTTCTTTGATCGGTACGGTACTACTTCAACTTTTCGTCGAATATCTTGATTTCGCAATTTATCCATTCTTGTAGGATAACATTCACCACAAAGTTTCTCATTTTTACTACTACTATTTTATGCTGATGTAGTTTCTGACCTGGCTAACATTAAGGTTCATATAGCATTTTGTCCAATTGGTGGGGTAAGGGGCTGAAACAACCAAACTTCTCACACAAACAATTTCTCCCAACTCACAAAGCAATAATCTAAATATTAATATTAATTTCTGAATGAATAAAATCACAGGACTATTTATAATTGAACATGAAACAACGAATTCCAATTGACAACTACAAAACTAAACTAAAACTCTAATCGTTAACTATCAATTAAATAATAACTACACAATAAATTAAGGAACTGGAATCTTTATTTCCTTGGGTTGAGCCCAGGAGTATTGAACTTGTTCAAACAATTCCAAAGGAGTTTATATTGGTACCAAATTGCTTCTTGAACTCATCCTACATCACCAATAGGCAATTAAGGGAAATTCTATGCGAAGGGAGCTGCTGATGATATAATAAGTTTCCTCAGTTCTAAACTTCCCCTAAAATTGTGATATACTTTGTTGGTTGGTTTCCTACGCATGATTTGGCATTTAGGGTCGGTTATTACATCATTAGGCTTGTTACCAAATTTTCTACTATACTATAGTATTCATGAATAAAAGTGCTTGATTATAAGTTGAACATAGAGAGTTGAGACTCGAGTTCCTTCCCATTCAAAAAGGCGATGATGTTACATTCTCCCATTGCAATATTGAGTATGATGGTCAGAAAGCAAGTTTGTGGCAGTTCGAAAATACTTTTGAAGTAGAAGGGACGCTTTCCTTAGAAACTTAAGACAAATTTTAATAAAAGTAGAAAACATATAAGTGCAAATTTTAGGGCCCTTTCTTCTTGTATTAGCTCCCGGACACCACTCATGACTAGGTAAAATCGAAATTTCATCATAGAAACATGTTTAATATACCACATCAAAATATCAACTATATGTAACTTAAGTAGACAAATAAACTAATCCACCCACACAATTATGAACAAGGGCACCACCAAATTGACAATAAAAGTGCGTGTCTCAATAACAAAAGAGAAAAAAATTAAGTGAATAAATGAAAAGGGCGATGCTTTACCTCCATAGACAAGACCAGCGGAAGTACACTTTTTAGACAAAGCTCACAGTATTGGCGTTCGTAGCTTTCGAATATTTCACTCATCGTGTTCAAAACTCCGATTATCCCTGAACAACCAAACCAAATTCATGCCTCGTAGCAATTGATACTCTAAAAAAGGCTCTCAATTTAACAACACCAAACGAATCATTACAAAGGTATAACAACGTTTATTTGATATAAACACAAATTCATGAGAATATTCTTCAACGAGTGCTATAAATATGTGATGAAACACTGAAACCAAAGGAATGAACCTGAAACGGATCGGAAAATTGGGCGGAAGTTGAAGACGTGATGAACTTAGAGATTGATCAGAGATTTGTATTTCGATCTAAATCCGTAAAGAAGAAGACGACCACGACTGTTACGGTTTGCTTATGAAAACGACAATGCTCGTCGCGTATCATAAAAAGCGGTTAGTAAAGACCAAAACAAAACGTCCAAGCTTGTGGTCTACTCTTTCGCCCACACCTGTGCAGCATAATTTTTAAATTCGGACCGCACAGCGATACTCGACAAATGAACCGTTTGGATCGAACTTTTATTATTATATATATGAAAATAATTGTATATACTTATATTTAGTTTACTGTACTAAAATAAAATTATAACTATATTTTAAATACATAAATAAGTCTAATAATTAATTTTTCTAATTATTTATTATGCAAAATTAATTAGTACAACAATTAACAAAATATGATAAAATAATTTTGATTATTACAATTCACTTATACTAAAAATTTTATATTTCAAACATTAATTATTATTTTTAATTAATATATACTTGGTGTTAATAAGTGAATTACACGTTTAATTTTGTTATAGACTAAAACATACGAATTAAAATTTTTAAAAAAATTATTTTTGTAATTTTAAAAATCCGGTTCGGTTTTCTAAAAAAAATCGTCTGGTTGTCCAGTTTTTAGAAAAAACGCCTAATCTATTCGGTTTTTAAACCTATATTGTGCAGTGCTTTCTTCAAGGGTAAGACAGTTTCATAGAGATTATAATATACCTAAAATGTTACAGACACTAATAACTTGCACAAATAAATATACACAAATGTATGTGACAAATTATTAATAATTAAAATTTTAATTATGAGTTTATCAGAGATCATCGATCTCTTATAAATTTTAACCACATTAATTTATACGCACTTATTTATATAAAAGTTAGAGTCGCTAACACCCTATAATACACCATTACATAATAATTACTCAATCTAAACTATGTAAAAGAGGTGTTAATTGCAAAAAAAGAAAAAAAGAGTGTGTGTTAATTGAATAATTGTACCACTAATATTCATATGCAATTTATGTTACAATATATACATACTTCTTCAGCAATCATAATTGTAAGTGAATCTTGATATTAGTTTTTTCATTTATATCTTGAAATCAATTTTAAAAGGTCATGGTAGATCTCAAAATTGGAAAGAGACAAAGGGTTATTAGGATGTGACCATGGACAGATTTCAACTACAGATTTATTGCTTACCGGTCAAAATTTACTTTGTACAGAATTGGAGATATAGAGCATACATTACTCAAATATAAAATTTTTGAAATTTAATTTGATATAAACAAAGTTTTTGTGTCCGTTATTTCATACTCACTTGTTATTTTAATTTGATATAGACAGAGTGCTTGTGTCCATTATTTCATTGTCACTTGTTTCATGCTCTCTGAAGTGTCCAAAAGTTGTCGATCACAATACTTGTAATATTCGTAACATCTCTTCAATTTTATCTGCAAATAACTACAAATTACTGTCTTTTTTATTATTATAATCTATTATATTTAATTATTTAATTTTAATGAGTTTGGACATTTGCCCTAGATAAAAACTCATATTTTTCCTTCATTAATGCGAGATTCAAATCTCCCTTCTTCAATTATAATAGTTAGGATTTCTTAATTGTATAAAAAAACTATTTAATTTAGTAATGATATGCATTCCCACGTGTCCAAATTCTGTGTTAGTTTTAAGTTTTCTAAATTGTTTTGTCAAAATGGTTCCTTCCAATATTCGATTTCGATTTTAAATAGGGGTGTTTATTTATATTGTTTATTTTGCATTCGACTAATTCGACCAAGTTATGAAACTCGTGTACAATACATACATATTTATTAATATTATTTTTTTTAACATTTTAATTTTGAATTATGTATGTTTTAAAGAAAAATTTTAATACATTTTGAATGTTATTTTAGAGTACTTTTTTAAATTATCTTTTTCTTAAGTTTATAGATAATAAATTTTAAAATTGTGTTTTTTATGCTATTTTTGGTGTGTAAGGTATGTTTTTTATTTTATTTTAAAGATTGAGTTAATGAGTTTTTTGTTGGTTTTGTTTTGGTTTTATAGTTGTATAAGCGTTTTTTTATTGTTATATGATTTTAAATTATTATTAATTTAACGGTATTACTTTTATCTTTTTTTTTTTGTTTTGCACCTTTTTCTTGGGACGAGTTTTTCCTCTTTTTTTTTTTTCACCGTACATATGTACCTCACTTCGTGGCTTACTCATTGCCTTTGTTGGAACAAAATAAGTTCAGGTGTTTGTAGAAGGAGGTTTGAATACAAACACCACAAACTTTTTGATCTTTAAAAAACTTTTTAAGTACGGCCAAAAATAGCTACAAGATCAGAAAAACTATAATAAATTTAAAACGAACACCCAAGCATTCAAGTTAAAATAGTTATATTAAAACTTGATGTTTTTCTGAAATCTGTTAAATCGCAAACGTGATTAAACAATTATAATTTCTGTAACGAGTTACAGCTTCTTTGTAATAAAATTACAGCTTCTTTTTCCACACGCACTAGCTACAAAATTTTCTGTGAATATTTCTTTACAGATCTATTACAAATCTTCCTTCTAGTGTTTGTTGTGTGGCTTCTTCTTTCTTCGCTTGGTTTTTCGTGTAACAACTCTTTATGTATGTATGACAGATTAGTTGGTGAACTCACATGCTGGACGTGCTGCTTTTTCAACATAGTCGCATATATGTCACATCAAGGTCCTTTCAGAATGCTGTGTCAAACTGTTGTTGGCTTTTGTTGCTTCTTTTTCATCCCCTGATCTGCATGTAATTAATGCTCGAGAGTTGTTATTGGTTAACCAAACTTCAAGGAATATCTTTCTAGTTATATCCCTTGCTTCCTTGCCAAGTATCAATGATTTGCATGTAAGTCCTGATGATGTGTGAATTAGGTCATAACGATCCACTGATGCCAAGCCCTAATGTTGACTCGATCAGTGTTTTTGGATCCACGGATGACAAGTTATTGAAGATAACTTGATCAACGCTTCATTTATCCACTGATGTTATGACCTACTTGTTATCCACCGAAGGGTTCCACTGACGAGTTGATCTTTTGACGTTGCCAAACTTGTCGGGCAATCTAAGTTATCGCCAAACTCGTTGGGCAAGTTAATTCATCGCCAAACTCATCGTTAGTGGATAATCATGACTATCACCAAAGTCAGTGTTAACCATCGTCAAACTCTTTGTCAGTGGATAAAAATGACTTTCGCCAAAGTCACTTTTTATCCGTCTACCAAACTCGTGTCAGTGGATGAAAATGACTGTCACCAAAGTCACTTTTTATCCATCACTAAACTCGTCGTCAGTAGCTAGAAATGACTGTTGCCAAACTCATTGTGAGATAAGCTATGGCCAAACTCTTACTCAACCATTGCCAAACTCATTGGGATGTATGTTGTCGCCAAAGTTTGGACACAAGAGTGTTTCCCTTGTCAGGTTCCCTTCACGAGGTCATCCCCTGACAGCTTCCCCTGACTAGGTCATCCCTTGATGAGTTCCCCTAACATCTTCCCCTGACGAGGTCATTGCCTGATGTGTTTCCCCTGATGGCTTCTGCTGACGAAGTCATCCCCTGACGGGCTTCCCCTGCTGGTGTCATCGCCTTGATATAGTATTTTTGGGCTTCCCCTGATAGGTTCTACTTACTGATGCCTCTTAAAAATACTTATCCTTTTGATCATCAATACTTTGTTGGCTTTTCCTGGAATGTCTGTTGTGCGAAATATTTATCCTTTTAAGTACCAACAACCATTCCTTGACACGGTCGAGTCCGTTTAAGTAAACACTGATAACTCGCCCAGTGCCGTGAAGTTCATCCCCTGATGACTAAGTCGACCATCAATGGATGCAAAAACTCGTGCAAATATACTAAGGTTTATAGAATATCTTGAGTATTTACAGTTGCACATTTATTCTCTAAACATCATCATCATCATTTATCTCTAACAATCTCCCCTTATTTATGTTTATCAGTTCGATAACCATAAATCTAACTAATATACTGATGACGATATCAAAACCCAAAAAATACAAAATTAAAGAATAAATGTATTTGTATAGATACAAAGAATAATTATGTAGAAGTATATTACTTTTTGTACAAGCAAGTTTTTGTTCTTCTTGTTCTCCTCCTCCACAGCCTTCTTCTTTTGAAGTTTCTTTCCATCTAATGTCCTTGGCCTTTTGAAATAGGAACAATAGTCACATCCACTGATGGTTGATTCAACAAAAACTCCTGACAATGACTTTGAAGATTTCTCCCCTTTTGAAGAATAAAGAAGATTTCTCCCCCTTAAGGGATTTCTCCTCCTTTGTGGGATTTTTCCCCCTTTTTGGCAGTATCATCAGTTGAAGATGAGAATTGAAATGTGACTGAGGAACTTATTTTCTCTATATTCTTTATTTACAAGGATCTCATACTTATTTCCCACAACCTCTCCTTTTTCTATGCTTGCTAAGGCATCAATCTTTTCCTCTCCTTTTTCATTGCTTTCTAAGGCAGTATGCTCATTCTCTCCTTGTGTCAAGGTCCTCTTAATGGGTTGACCTTGCCTCTTTTCTCTAAGTATTCTCTCAGCCTCACTCAAAGTTGTCCTAATTGGGATTCCTATGGGCTGTGTTATCAACAACTGTGGACAAAGTAAATAATGTATCTACTATTATTATGTCCACAGAGGTGATTTGAGCAGAAGTGGAGTTGAAAAGATATTTGTATTTACTAAAGGGACAATATAGGTATTTATTGAAGCAGTTTGTACAAATTAAGTTGTGTGTGCACTCACTGTGTAAGATATCTGCAAGTGACTCTCAGAGACTCTGATGTTGGTTTCATCAGAGGCTATGGTCAGTGTATGTGCCTCACTCAACTATGTCCGTAGTTGGAGTAAATATTCAATAATTGAATCATTTTGGGAGGAAACAATTAGTGATGAGTGTATTTCCTTATTAAGGTCAGTATCCTTTTGGGAGGATACTGTCTAGTTAGGTTTAGGGATTGGTTGTCCTCTTCTTCTTCTTTCTCTTCAAGCCAATCACTCATTCTCACCTTGTTCCCCCTCAATAGATGAGGTTACTTCAGAAAGTTAGATATTAGTACCATCAGTCTTTTGAGAGACTGAGGGTTGGGTTATTGAGAGTGATTGTGTGGAAATTGATAATACTACTTGGGTAGGCAAAGAAATGGTTATTATTTTTGCCATAGTAGTTGAAATGGAAGAAATAAGACATTTAAAAGAATGTGTAAGTGATACCTGTTTCATATGAAATGTTGTTGCTGATGTACCACCTTTAATACACATCTTGCCAAAACAGAAAGAACATATATATATATATATATAATAGTAAATTTTTTTTGTTATATACATAAACATATAATCATGTATCAGTAACATTATCAGGAAATTGTGAGATGAGTTAGAAATACCAGCACTTAAGAACTTGATAAACTGAACTCCCAACAATTTTTCTGGCATGACTTTAGCAAGTTGATCAAGCATCATCTTGTATAATTCACCATTCCCAGTTCTCCTACTAAATTGACAAAAGTGGCTTCATCAAGAGCTTTGGTGAAAATATCTGCCAGCTGCCTGTTTGTTGGTACAAGATGTAGTTCAATGGTGCCATTCATGACATGTTCCCTGATAAAGTGATACCTGATCTCTATATGTTTAGTTCTGGAATGTTGCACATGCTTTTCAGCAATTGCAATAGCACTTGTATTATCACACAAAATTGGAATTTTGTTGAAATTTAGGCCATAGTCCAATAACTGATTTTTCATCCATAGGATATCTGCACAACAACTTCCAGCTGCAATGTATTCAGCTTCAGCAGTAGATGTTGATATTGAGTACTGCTTTTTGCTGAACCAAGATACAAGCCTTCCTCCTAGAAATTGACAGTTTCCTATTGTACTTTTTCTGTCAATTCTGCATCCTCCAAAGTCAGCATCATAATACCCCAGTAATTCAAATCCAAACTCCTTTGGATACCAAAGTCCCAACTCTGTAGTGCCTTTGATATACCTCAAGATTCTTTTCACTACAATCAGATGAGACTGTTAGAGTGTATGCCCTAGTGGCCAATTATGTAATGATTGTGATACTATATTTATGATATGTTTTTGGTTAAATGATAATTTTTTTTATTATGTTTTATTTACTGCGTTATATAAATGTTAACATAATAAATGTCCTTAGAAAAATGATACCAATTATATAGATTCAAGTATGTGACTTGAATATGAGATCATATAAGTATGTAATGTATCATTATTCTTAAATGTCCCTAGTCGAGTATCATTATGAGTAGGACAACAATAATACATTGAGACTAGTATGTGGATTAACAGATGACCATATCTTATTAGTCATAAATATATACGAGATATATTAAGTTAATACATAGGTACATGTTAGAGAACATAGTACTGGACAGACCCACCATGAGAATTCTACATGGAGCGTTATGCTATGTGTCATAAGTAATTCTCATAATGACAATGATGTAATGGTCCTTCGACCTGAAGTCATGACATTTCTACATAAAGAGTTATGCGTTTTGACATTATCAAAAGTCACCTTTAACCGGGTGGACGATAAAGGTGATTGTTGGATGCATAATGAGTTATGTGAGAAATGAGAATGATGTAGATGGAATTTAACCCTCCTATAAATTAGGAGTGATATCTATAGGCCTCTTGATTGAGTGAAACTATGAAATGCATGGCCATGCTCAAATAGAGATTTGTTTCATATAGTTTACTCATTGATCAAGAAAACTGAGATTAAATTATGAAGAGGATGACACATTCATGCCTTGAATTTAATCTTAGATATCATGGTTAAAAGGATTAAGTTACATTGAAACATTAGTCATGAAAGGTAACGTCGAATCTATGACTTTATTATTACTTGGGTAACAGTGATGTATTACTAGATGCCGCTCACTGTTTATAATTTTATAATATGATTTAAAATTATTGCCAACGTAATAATAACCTACAGGGTCACACATAAAGAACATTCGTCAAGGAGATATAATTTAAATGTCAATGATTTTAATATATCAACAAGATTGATTTAATTAAATCATGGCTTTAAATTATATACATATATATTTATATATGTAATCTGTATAAAGTAGAGTCCTTTGGAAGGAAATACGAATATATATTTATTTGTACATATATATATTAATTAAGTGAGACTTGATTAAAGATATATATCTAATAAATATAAAATTCAGATTTTAAGTCTCCTAATTAGATTAGGTTTTGGAATTACTCTATAAAAGGCTATATATGTGATATATCAACAATTCTCTCTAACTTACGTTTCACGTATTCTAAGAACCCTAGTTGCTCATAAGAGAGAAACTAGAGTTCGGAGATATAGAGAGAAAAAAAAGAGATACAGATCGTACAGCTAGTACTGTAACTCTTCTTATTCGAATCGTGAGACGGTTCGTGTGGATACCGTAGAGACGCTGTCCAGTTGGATTGCGTTAAAGATTTGAGACGATCATCACCTTCACCAAAGCTTCAAATTCGCACAATTAATCGATAAAATCTTAAACTATCTGTGTTAAATTGTTTCGCATAGATCCTTGGGTTTGGGTTTCGTTTTGTCTTGTTTTAATAGTATTTTTCCGCTGAGTTTTATCCTAAGAAATCTAACAGAGACTCCCTTGGATCAACTTGATATCTTGCACAAAGACATGTTGCAAACATGATGTCAAGCCTATTTGTTGTTAGATACAATAGAGAACCAATCTTTCCCCTACAAGTCTTGAGATCAACTTTTCTTCCATTCTTATCAAGGTCAATCTTGGTTGCTGTGGCCATAGGTGTCTTTGCTACTTTTGAGTCCTCCATGTCAAATTTCTTGAGAAGTTCTTTGGCATACTTTGTCTGATGTATGTAAATCCCATCAGTGACTTGTTTAATCTGGAGCCCCAAGAAATAAGACAATTCACCCATCAAATGCATTTCATACTTGCTTTGCATGAGCTTGGAGAACTTTTCACACAGTTTAGTGTTTGTGGATCCAAAAATGATGTCATCAACATATATTTGAACCAGGATCAGATGACATTAGCGTTGTCTGAAGAACAATATTTTGTCAATGATACCTCTTGTGAAACTTGTTATCCACCAAAAAGTTTGACAGTGTGTCATACCAAGCTCTAGGAGTTTGCTTCAGTCCATAAAGTGCTTTCTCTAGTTTGTAGACATGATTTGGGAATCTTGAAGTTTCAAATCCTGGTGGTTGTTAGACATACACCTTCTGTTTTAACTTCCCATTAAGAAAGACACTTTTCACATCCATTTGAAAAACTCTAAAGTTTGAATGTGCTGGATATGCTAAGAAGATTCTTATAGCCTCAAGTCTGGCTACTAGGGCAAAAGTTTCATCAAAGTCAATCCTTTCCTCTTGAAGATATCCCTTTGCTACCAGTCTTGCTTTGTTCCTTATAACAATGCTAACTTCATCCATCTTGTTTCTGATTACCCACTTGGCACCTATTATAATTCTGTCATTGGGTTTAGGCACCAACTTCCATACTTGATTTCTTTTAAATTGATTCAACTCTTCCTGCATAGCCATGATCCATTTTGCATCTTGAGTGGCTTCTTCAAATTTCTTTGGCTTAATTTGTGAAAGAAAGCAAGCATATAGGCATTCATTAGATGCTGCTTTTCTGGTTTGCACTCTCTAGTTTGGAGCACCAATGATTAAATCTGATGTGTGAATCCTAGACCATTTGGGCTTAGAAATGTATCTTGATGAGCTTGCATGATCATCATTTCCTCCCCCTAAGTCAGTGCTACCAGCTTTTGAGAAAACTCCCCTGAATTTCTGCTTAAATCAGGGTTAAAGTTATCCCCTGATGGTGCATTCCCTAATGGATTATCCTCTGATGAAGTATTCTCTGACCTGTTGTCCAGGAGGTTAACTTCATCTACTAAAGGGACTTCTAGGTTGTTTGGATTGACATTAGGGATGATTAAATTCTCCATTTGTCTACACTTATCAGCTTCATTCTCTTAACAATCAGAATCATCTTCATTTTCAAATTTGAGCTTTTCATGAAAACCAGGGTCTTCAAGTCCAGACATCTCTTGATCATCAAAAGTTACATTTATAGACTCCATCACCACCTGGAGTCTCTTGTTGTAAACCCTGTAAGCCTTAGATGTCAGGGAGTAACCTAGGAAAATAGCTTCATCAGCCTTTAGATCAAATTTTCCTAAGTTTTCACCAAAGTTCCTTAATACAAAACATTTGCATCCAAAAACATGTAGGAACTTGATGTTTGATTTTCTCCCTATCATAATTAGCTCGTATGATGTCATGTTGTGAGCCTTGTTAATCAAAGACCTATTTTGAGTGAAGCAAGCAGTGGAAATTGCCTCAGCCCAAAAATAGGTAGGAATCTTTGCCTCTACTAGCATTATCCTAACAATTTCTATCAGGGTTCTATTATTCCTTTCTATTGCACCATTCTGTTGAGGAGTTCTTGGAACAGAAAATGTATGATTGATGCCTCTCTCCACACAAAATCCATTAACAACTGCATTCTTGAATTCAGTTCCATTATTTGTCCACAAAATTCTAACCACTGATCCTGACTCAGTTTCCACTTTCTTTATATGGTCAATGAGTTGTTGAGGTACTTCAGATTTGGCATGTTGAAACTTAACCCAAGTATATCTAGTGTAGTCATCCATAATGACCATTGCAAATTTTTCTTTGATACTGACATGATATTGACGGGACCAAAGAGATCCATATGAAGCAGTTGAATTGGATCCTTGATCATTGTGGCTTCCTTGCTGACAAAGGATGATTTCCTTTGCTTCCTTTGTTGGCATGTTGAACATAATCCTTTTTGAATGAATTCCAGTTGGGATAGTTCAGTTACCAACTCTTTCTTCACCAAATCATTGATAGTTTTGTAGTTTAGGTGAGAGAGCTTCTTATGCCACAGTCTACTCTCATCAAGGGTTGCTTTGCTGTAGAAACATGACTCTCCATCCACTGACTTATAATCAACAATGTAGAGATCTCCTTTCCTAATCTATGATAAGACCAGCTTCCCATCACTTTTTTTTGAGATTAAGAACTGATCCCCTTTGAAAGTAATGATGAAACCTTTATCACATAGTTGACTTATGCTCAATAAATTGTGCTTCAACCCATCAACTAGTGCTACATCTTCAAATGAGACATCCCCATTTGCTACTTTGCCATAACCAAGAGTCAGTCCTTTGTTATTATCACCAAAAGAAATCACTGGACCAACCTTTTCTAGGAACTTTGTGAGCAAGACTTTGTTTACTATCATATGTCTTGAGCAGCCACTGTCTAGAAACCAAATTTGATTGCCTTTGACTTTTCCCTGCACACAAAGAACATTTACTTTATTTTTGGTACCCAAGTGGATTTCGGTCCTCTAGGTTTAGTCACAGTTAATGGTAAAACAACTTTTTCATTGCTTATGACTTTTGGTTTTGGCAATATACACATTTTCTCCTTTTTAGGAGCCTCATTATACACTTTAGATTTATCAACAATTTTCTTAACTTTACCCTTAAGGATGCATGTATGAGCAGTGGTAAATCATCAGCATATAAAATTGTGCCAGTTTGCATTGAAAAGATAAATGATTAATGTTACCACAGTTCCATGTCACTTTCCTAGAGGCTTCTTGAATAGGGGTGTAATTACTATCTTTGTTTACACCTAGTTTACAATTCCTATTCTTTTTCTTATCCCCTTGTCAGGCCTTTATCCTTTGAAGGGCTACGATGGCCTGATGCATTCTTATCCCCTGATGACTGTGTATCCACTGATGCACAGTCTAGTTCCTTCTTGACTAGGGGTTTGAGTGATTTGGCAATAAAAAGTTTCTTGTCACTCCCACCACTTGTGGAAGCTACACACATCGGGAAAATATTCCCTTTTTCTAACTTTGTCACAACATTTACAAACTTGATAGGTTGTATAGGCCTTTTTCCAAAGCTAGCTGCATTCTCAACCTGAACAGAAGGTTGTTTCACATGAGTCTCCTCATAACCTAAACCAGATTTGTGATCAAAATTTTGACTGCATAATTGATCATCTAGTTTATGCTCAACTCATTCCATCTCTTAATGACCTCTATTTCCTCTTTCAAAAGCTTAGAGTTCCATTCTTCTATCTTTATGGCATAGTCAAGAAGATTCCTAGTCTTAGAGAGTTCTTTTTCAAGATTCTCAAGTCTAGTGAGTTCTGATTCTAACAGAGTATTTCTAATGGTCAATTGTTCATTGATTTTCTGTACTCTCTCAGCCTCAGCTACAACACTTCTTAAAGTGTCATAAAGGTCTCTTATCTCAAAAGTCATTTTCTTAACAGTTTTAACACAATCAGTTTTAGACATGTTAGAAGAAATCTCGAGACTTACTTGTGAGCTGCTATTGTCTATGGATGAGGCCATCAGGGCTAGGTTGACATATTCTTCAGTATCTTCTTTATCTGAGTCAGTCTAGTCTTTTCCCTCTGCAATGTAAGCTTTCCCCTTCTTGTTTGCATTAAGAAGATCAAAGTATTTCTTCTTGTAGTCCACTTCAGCTTCCTTTCCTCTGGATTCACCTTCCTTTGTGGCCTTGCGACACTCATTTGCAAAGTGGCCCATCTCACTGCATTTGTAGCACTTTATTCTTGATTTGTCAATAAAGTTACTTGTGCTACTAGGTTTTCTTGCTGAAAATATTTGTGATCCTGATGGTTTTTGAAATTTTAGCTTGGAAAACCTTTTTGCAAGAAAGGCCATGGTTTCATCAATTTCTTCTAACTCTTCAGGAGTGTACTCATTCTTCTTTGAGTCAGCTTCGCTGTCCCCTTCTTCTTCAGCATCTCTTGACAACTGATTCATCAAGACATTGGTCTTGCTTCAACTTTGTCCTTCTTGGCAGCCATTAGAGCTATAGATTTAAGCTTTTTGATATCCTCAGACATTTCAGATCTTTGTTGAACCTCCAGTTCATATGTCTTGAGAGTACCATAGAGCCTTTCCAAGTCTAGGAGATTCATGTCCTAGGATTCTCTAATGGCTGCCGTCTTAGGATCCCATGATATGGGAAGTGCCCTCATGAACTTTCTGTTCATATCTTTGTTGGCATATGTCTTCCCATACATCCTCAGGTCATTTACCAACCTGTTCAATCTGTCTAACATTTTAGTGAGTGTTTCACCATTTTTCATTGTGAACCACTCATATTGTAGTATTAACAGTTGCAATTTGTTCTCCCTCATATCTTTGGTGCCATCACATAGGATCTGGATGGTATACCATATTGACTTGCATGATGTTAGATTCATGATACTATTTAGCATATCATTATTTAGTTCATTATATAAGATAACAATGACTTTTAGATCTTTTTTGACTTTTTCTCTTTCCTCTAGAGTCATTTCTTTAGTAGTCTTTGAGATTAATCTTTCAGGGATAGTGACTCCATTGATGACCTCCTGAGGAATGAGCTTTTTTGGCACATGAGGGCCTTCTTCTAGAATTTGTAAATATTC
Source organism: Centella asiatica (assembly GCA_014636745.2). Lineage (NCBI taxonomy): Eukaryota > Viridiplantae > Streptophyta > Magnoliopsida > Apiales > Apiaceae > Centella > Centella asiatica. Next base: position 27,334,201 of record CM025785.1, on the reverse strand, counting down.
ATCATCGATTGCTCTTAGATGAACTATTATTCGTTGCCTCCAAAAGAAGTACTTTCCCCTTTCCAACATGGGGACTTTACTATTTCTAGCTTTGTTAGCCATTGTTCAAGATCTTTTAGCAAGTATAATATGCTAGTAGGCTCTGATACCAATTTTCGAAACAAAGTAAGCTCAGGTGTTTGTAGAAGGGGGGGGGGGGGGGGGGGATTGAATACAAACACCACAAACTTTTTACTTTTTAAAAAACTTTTTAAGCATGACCAAAAATAGCTACAAGATCAGAAAAACTATAATGAATTTAAAACGAACACCCAAGCATTCAAGTTAAAATAGTTATATTAAAACTGGGTGTTTTTCTGGAAATCTGTTTAATCGCAAACGTGATTAAACAATTACAATTTTTGTAACGAGTTACAGCTTCTTTGTAATAAAATTACAGCTTCTTTTTCCACACTCACTAGTTACAAAATTTTCTGTGAATATTTCTCTACAGATCTATTACAAAGCTTCCTTCTAGTGTTTGTTGTGTGGCTTCTTCTTTCTTCGCTTGGTTTTTTGTGTAACAACTCTTTCTGTATGTATGGCAGATTAGTTGGTGAACTCACATGCTGGACATGCTGCTTTTTCAACATAGCCGCATATATGTCACATCAAGGTCCTTTCAGAATGCTGTGTCAAACTGTTGTTGGCTTTTGTTGCTTCTTTTTCATCCCCTGATCTGCATGTAATTAATGCTCGAGAGTTGTTATTGGTTAACCAAACTTCAAGGAATATCTTTCTAGTTATATCCCTTGCTTCCTTGCCAAGTATCAATGATTTGCATGTAAGTCCTGATGATGTGTGAATTAGGTCATAACGATCCACTGATGCCAATCCCTAATGTCGACTCGATCAGTGTTTCTGGATCCACGGATGACAAGTTACTGAAGATAACTTGAGCAGGGCTTCATTTATCCACTGATGTTATGACCTACTTGTTATCCACCGAAGGGTTCCACTGACGAGTTGATCTTTTGACGTCGCCAAACTTGTCGGGCAATCTAAGTCATCGCCAAACTCGTCGGGCAAGTTAATTCATCGCCAAACTCATCGTCAATGGATAATCATGACTATCGCCAAAGTCAGTGTTAACCATCGCCAAACTCCTCGTTAGTGGATAAAAATGACTATCGCCAAAGTCACTTTTTATCCAGCACCAAACTCGTCATCAGTGGATAAAAATGACTATCGCCAAAGTCACTTTTTATCCATCACCAAACTCATTGTCAGTGGATAAAAATGACTGTTGTCAAACTCATTGCGTGATAAGCTATCACCAAACTCATCAGGAGGTATGTTGTCACCAAAGTCTGGACACAAGAGTGTTTTTCCTGACGGGTTTCCCTGACGAGGTCATCCCTTGATGCCTTCCCATGACCGCTTCCCCTGACTAGGTCATCCCCTGACAGCTTCCCTGACGAGGTCATTGCCTGACGGGTTTCCCCTGATGGCTTATCCTGACGAAGTCATCCCCTGATGAATTTCCTTGACGGCTTCCCCTAACGAGGTCATCGTCTGACAGGTTTTCCCTGATGGCTTCTTCTGACGAAGTCATCCCTTAACGGACTTCCCCTGATGGCTTCCCCTGATGGTGTCATCGCCTTGATACAATATTTTTAGGCTTCCCCTGATGAGTTCTAGTTACTGATACCTATTAAAAATACTTATCGTTTTGATCATTAATACTTTGTTGGTTTTTTCTAGAATGTTTGTTGTGCGAACTATTTATCCTTTTAAGTACCAACAGCAATTCCTTAACACTGTCAAGTCCGTTTAAGTAAACATTGATGACTCGTCTAGTGCCATGAAATTCATCCCCTGATAACTAAGTCAACCATCAGTGTATGTAAAAACTCGTGCAAATATACAAAGGTTTATAGCATACCTTGAGTATTTACAGTTGCACATTTATTCTCTAAATATTATCATCATTATTTATCTCTAACAACTTCTTTTTTAGGGTACAACCATGATTTTTAAATTTTTATAGTATTTTTTTCCTTTTTCCATACGTATGTATTTTCATTTTGTGTCTTACTTCAATATTTAGGAATAAATTGTACCATTTTCGGAGTACATATAAATGTTTTTCACATTTACAAAATTGGGAAGTGAGGCCTCCAATTATGTAAATTTCAAGCATTTTTTGCAAACATATATTTGTTGGATATATAAATGTTTTCACTTTAATATAAGGGAGTATTTAGGATAGTTTGATAAGTAACTAATTTTTATGTTCGTGTATAAAATGTGTTATTTTTTTTCGTATTAAAAAATTCACACGCACACACATAGAATTAGCTACATCACATGCATATTTTATTAATATTATTTTTATATTTTGATTATGACTTCTTTATTTTTTTAAAGAAATTTTTAATACATTTTAAAATGTTATATAGAGTTTAGAGTAATTTTTTAAATAATATTTTTTTAAGTTTATAGATAATATATTTTAGAATTTTTTTTTCAAATTTTTGGTGCATAAAAGGTATGTTTCCTTTTCTTATTGAGTTAATGAACACAAAAAGATCACTGTGATCATTTGTGTTATTCTAAAAGGCAAGCTTTTTAATTAATAGAGATAAATATTTATCTATGTACAATTTTCATTTATTATTGTGTTTGTATTTTTCATTTTTTGGTCTTTTTCTTCCGTACTTTTAAAATAATTTTGGAAGTTTATCAAGTTTTGATTTTATTAATCTTTTTTGTATTCCAAATTTGAGTCGAAGTGGTTAGGAATCATTTAAAGTCGAAACGAAATGATATTAGATGCAAATAATAATTATTATTTTTAACAATGATTGAAGAAAAATTAATTAAATTGACCGCGACAACAACTCATCTAACATAATTGATTCCGTCTTTAAAATATAATGTGTCAATTAATATATAATAATAAATAGATCAATAATTAGATAAATATATATTTTGCCCTTTGCTTTTAGCTTCCAGGTAGGTAAGAAATTGGTATAATGTTTTTCACTAGTTTTGTTATCCGTGTCAAACACGAGTTTTATTTTTCATAGTTGTATATGTATAAAATAATTATAAAGTTAAAACTAATTTGTATATTTTTAATTATAGTAAATAATAATAATGTTTGACTTGACAATTAAGTTAGTTTTCTCTTTTTCAATTTTTTATAAGTATTTTTTAGATTATTTGAATATGCTTAATAATCTTTTTCACATGCTTTCTCATAATTATATATTTTAGTACATATTTTAATACAATTTTATTACAAAAAAAGTTAAAATTTTAGAATTCTATATAAATTGGTTTATTACATGAGAATTATAGTTGGTTACAAATTAAACTTTAATTGAATAAGTAATAAGTGATTTTAGTTTGCCTTTTCCTAACTCATTAAGTATCAATTTTATTGAATATTGATTTAAGTTGAAACGGTAATATAATTAATTTAGAGACATATTTAGGAGGTTTTAGATAAGGTTTTTGTTTAACTTTTTATATACAAAAAGAGATTTATAATAGTTATTTGGCAAAATTTGGAAGTTGTCTTTAATTATTATTTATGAGAATAATTATTTCAATATAATTTAGGAGACTTAAATTAGGGTTGGGAAAGGATTATTAAAGAGTCCAATTAAGAGAGGAATATTAAAGAGTTCTTTTGAATGTGTTATTTTCTTGTAAATTAATATATAATAACAAATAGATAGATAAATAGGTAGATAGATTGTTGCACAAAATTTCTTCATTCCTTTTATTGGGTTAAAAATAATTTGAATATCAAACATTCAAACATTTTCCCATCAAAATTATCCTTTTATACCCCATAATCGATTTTTAATAATTAAATACAGTTCAAATGGGAGCACTGTAAGTGCGCGAGGGATTTTTTCAATATGGTTTTAGTATATCTATGTTAATTAAATTTTACCAACTAGATGTAAGTATATAACTAAAAAGAAATATTTACAAACTAGATATTATTCCCATGTAACGTATACTCCGTCGAAATGGAATGACATTTTTATTTATCTTATAATTATTTATTTATTATATATAGTATGTCCAATCCTTATCAAGGTATATTTTATTTTACATCTCGTAATTCTTCCTCAATTGAGTTGGGATAGAATAATAGAACAAGTATACTCTTCGTCACTAATATGTTTGTTCATCGGAGTATTGTATGTATGATCCTTCTTTTTGCTTATTTATTCGAATAACATATTCATGTGATGAATAAATGGATTGATCGATTAAGACCGAATCGGTCTTTAAAAAAATTTGCGTTAATTATTCTGATATTGATCAAGTCCTGGAATTAATTAAGTCGGGTCAAGTCGGTCATAGTTTAATAAAAGGAGGCTAAGCCAGTCCAATATTGAATCAGTACTACATTGGTATCAGTCTTAGTTTCAATTCTTCTTTTTTCATTTTCAAAACATAAATTAAACTTATTTTTAAAAATAAAATATTAAAATATATTTTTTTAATCAAATTGCTAAAATTATAGTTACTACAAACTAATTCTTTATTAAAAATGTACAGATTTTAAATTTAAAACCAATAATTTATAATTATTTTATTAACATAAGGTTTTCAACTTTGTATGAGAACTTAAAATATATTTGAATTATTGAGAAAATGATAATAAATTGAGAAAAATTCAACAAATTATGAATGTAATATATGAACATTTTAACAAGTATAATCTTGGTTTTTACCTTGTTTCAATCTCGGTCTAGTCTTAATTTTAGTTTTAGATTGGTTTTTTGTTATTACGAATAGGTTAAGTCAAGTTAATTTTTCGCCTTAATATTACGGCATTTTAAAATTTTAAGAGTTAATTTTAAACTGAATCAATTTCTTAACGGGCCAATATTTTTTAGATTAGTTCTAAATTTATCTCAATCCCAATTACGATCTTGTCCATTTTGTTCATCCCATATATCTATCATCTTTGTTATTAATTGTTCTTCTTTTCAACTAACTTAAAAAAACAATAAAAGAACATTCATGTAGAGTTCAACCTTGAGCATTGGTATACCCACTAAACAGTCTCATAATAAATCCTAGACTACCACTTTTCTTTTGTAATTTTACTTCTTTATCTAACCATGCATACAAAATTGGGCAATATTTGATAGTGCGTTATAGAAAATTTTCCTATTTTGTAATTTATTCTGTGCACTACTTTTGAAATTCATAACACCTTTTTATTCAACTTTTATACCATATATAATTATCATAGAATCATTATATTTTCAAGGGACGTGTTGATATATTTAAAGTCAAATAGGTCCACGTCCATATCAGATAAAATTATGTAAAAATCAACATTTGTAGATGGTACTTGTATAGTTATTGATAGTATGTTCCTGGGTTTGTAACTCCAACGTAACGGAAAAGAAAAGCTTATATTATACTCGGTATAACGTCCTTTTAACAATATATACTATTTTATTATCTCACTTTTTGGTTAATGAGTTAAACACCCGTGTTTAATCATAATTGTTAGAATTTAACAATGCAACAAAATTATCACAATTTTTTTTATCATAATAAAAAGATGATGTAGGGTGGTCAGCCTACAACCTCAGATAGTTTAAATCAACTTGTTGATATGCACACAAGAAGTTAATTTTAGGATCTTGAACGAATCTCACGTTCAAGGCTACTCGAATCACACGAATAAGATTTTGTTTATATCTCATAAATAAGAAAGAAAATGTACAAGACACTTTTTTGGAAAAATAATTCTTAGTTCATTAATTCTAAATAAAGGAAATACAATCCTATTTATAATAACTCCTAAGGACTCAAACTCCAAATCATAATTTGATTATCTAATCATATTCCTAATCTGATTATCTAATCCTATTTCTAATCTGATTAATATAAACTCAATCAAATCTGAATAAACCAACCCAAATGAATTTATAATTTATTCAATTGCGTTTACATGCAATTCAGGCTTAAATAAAAGAGAACTAAAATAACATATCAAGAAAATAACAAGAAAACAAAGTAGAGCCCAAGAATTTAGTTGCACACGCCAAGAATGCTCTTTTCCTTCAAGTTTGAACTTTTTGCAACCCATTAGACTCCAAAAAGCATTAATTCTTGTATTTGCCCTTCAAGCCTCACACAATTCATATTAGGTCAAGTCCAAGTTTTTATTTCTTCTTCATAATGCTCCAAACACAAGTCCAAGGCCCTAAACTCTTCAAGACTCAAACCTGCTACATTTGACAAGCCTACTTTGAACTTCTTAGTCTTAGACCTAGTAATTGGACCTTCAAGCCTTAGCCTACCATTATCAATCTCTCCATCTCCATCCAATCCATGCACAACTTTTAATGAAGACAAATCTGGATCATTACACTTCATGTCCACATCATTCCCTCCATGTGGAAAAAGATTTGCCTTCAAACCTTCTTCATAATCATCACCAACATATGGAATTAGATCTGAAACATTGAATGTGGTCGAAACTCTAATGTCAACTACTGATTTTGGTTTTGACCATTCTTGTATTGCCCTTACTTTCTCCTTATTCACCTCTATTCCATCCTTAGACACAACATGTCCTAGGAATATTAATTTATCTTGGGCAAATACCCTATTCTTCACATTAGCAAACAATTGGTTCCCACTCAAAACAACAAACACCTCACACAAATGCAATAAGTAATCGTCCATGTTCTTGCTATACACCAAGATATCATTGAAATACACAACAACGAACTTACCAATGAACCTGTGTAAAATATGGTTCATAAGTCTCGTATATATACTCGGGGCATTAGATAAACCGAACGGCATAACCAGCCACTCATACAACCCATGCTTGATCTTGAACGCGGTCTTCCATTCATCTCTCTCTCGCATCCGAACCTGATAGTACCTGCTTTTCAAGTCAACTTTGGAGAACACAACAACCCTATATAGTTCATCCAGTATGTCATCAAGCCTAGGAATTGGGTAACGATATTTGACCGTTATCTTGTTGATCGTGTGACTATCCATACACATCCTCATTCCTCCATCCTTTTTTGGTACTAGCAATGCTGGAACTGAACATAGACTCATGGATTCTCGTACATAACCTCTCTCGATCAGCTCATCAACCTGCCTTTTCAATTCCTTTGCTTCCTTTGAATTACATCTATAGGTTGTCCGGTTTGGTAAAGATACTCCCGATATCAAATCAATCTAGTGTTCTATCCTTCATATTGATGGTAATACTTTTGGCAACTCATCCGGAAACAATGCCTTAAACTCATTAAATAGGTCCTGAATTCGTGGATTCACAATCAACGTACTCAAATTCAGCACTTCACGCGCCAATAACAGCAAAACAGCCCCACCATCTCGCAAGGTTTCCTCTACCTCACGCCTACTTGCCAATAAAGAGTCCTTTGCTCCTTTCACTTTAGATGCCTTAATCACCTTAGCCCTTGCTTTTTGGTCATCCAAAATCTGTTTGGGTGTCATAGGCTTTAACACTATCTTTTGGTCCTCCTTGTGAAAAACATAGATGTTGTGCTTTCCATCATGAATAACATGACGATCAAACTGCCAAGGCCTCTCCAAAAGCATATGACATGCGTCCAGATATGATACTACATCAAACAACACTTCGTCTTAATACACGCTCCCAACTGAAAATGAAAACAAAACTTGCTTATCTACATTCACCACGTTATCTTGACTAATCCATTGAAGTTTGTATGGACTAGGGTGCTTCCTTGTCTTGAGCTACAGCTTCTCAACAACCTCACTTGACACCACATTTGTGCTATTTCATCCATCGATGTACAAATTGCACACCTTCTTCATCACTTAATTTGCACCTCATCTAAAATATGGTCTCACATTGATCAACCTCGTCTACCACTTTGGTGTTAAGTAAATGCCTTAATACCAGCAGCTCGCCATCATCACACTCCACTTCTTGATCTTTGCACTCATCATCATACTCCTCCTCGAATTCAGAATCACTAACATAAACATTCTCCATTACAAACGCCTTTCTTGCTTCTTGTATAGTGAAAGTCTTCTTGTTAGGGCAATTCATGTCATATTGGCCTAGCCCCTTACATTTATAACAAGTAATGTTACTCAGGTCCTTCTTTGGCCTATCTTTCTTTGTCATACTATCCACCACATTCTTTTCGCCCTTATTCTTGGAACCACTTGAATCAGCCTTTTTGTCCTCTGATCTCCAAGAACTAGTGTTTTTATTAGGCTTTGAGTATGATATGTTTGCATTCACCTTGTGTTGCCTCTCCACCTTCACAACAAGCTTAATAACATCATCAAAGAATACATATGGCGTAAGTTCAACTGTATTTGTTATCTCCCTATGCAACCCTTTCAAGAAATGAGCAACAGTTTGCTCCTCTGGCTCAACTAGCTCACATCGCAATTTCAAGGATTCGAACTCCTTCACATAATCCTCAAGGCTCATCCCTCTTTGTCTAAGTGATTACAAATGCAAGTATAACTCCTATTTGTAATAATCAGGAACAAACCTCTTCCTCATTAGGTTCTTCATTACATGCCAACACGCCAACTAACAATGGGATCTTCGTCATCTCGCCTCCTTTGTGCAACCAGGTTATCCCACCAAAGACTAGCGTACTTTGAGAACTCTAGGGCTGCCAATTTGCACTTCCTTTCTTCTGTGTAGTTTTGGAATTCAACGAACTTCTCAACCTTTTGAACCCACTCCAAGAACTCTTCAAGATCACTACTTCCGATAAAAAAAAAGAACTTAAGCTTTATGTTTGAATTCCCTTCATGAACATTATGTTGATCGTTGCGAGCATCAGTTTCCTTTTCTTATCTTGAACCATCAGCTCCTCGTGCATGGTTGTTGTCATTGCCCAACAACCTGGTCATCATCTCCTCCAGCTGGTCCAATTGAGTAGTCATTGTTGCATATTGATTTTGTAAGCGCATGTTCTTTGCATTTTGCAAAGTTGCTCCAAGAGATAAACCAGTATCTCCAATGTTAACATGTCCACTTGAAATAGACATATTCAATTTAAAACAAACAATCAAGAAAAGTTCCTGATGTGAATGAGCAAATCAGCTTCTTTTCACTCCAACGTGCGCTAATCAGGTTCTTCAAATCTCCTCCAACAAACCAGAATAATCAAGATTGGTTCTTGATCACAAAAACCACCACCAGCCGTTTCTTTAGTGTTCAAGAATGATTCTTGAAACCTAACACACACGTAAATCTGTTCAACAACACAATCACGAAAGGTTCTTGATTCTCTTATGTTACCACATCAATAATTCATCAAATTTAAGAAAATCTTGACTGCAGTCCGTGCACAACAAACTAGTAAGTTTCTTCTATTAGAATGCACCAATTTACATAAACAACTTATTCTTTAGTCATTTTTTATCCGAGAACACTCAAACATGAGATTTAGACTTCATACACTAACAATCTCTCACTTGAAAACTAATCGATGCACCTCACCAATAGTTCCACCATTCATCATTGTAACCCAATCATCACTTAAGGTTTATCAAAATTAAGCACGAACTCATCTTCGCCTTATCAACAAACCTTTGTCAACATATCAACTAGAATTTTACTCCCATCAACCTTCTTAAATATAAATTGTCCCTCTTCCATAACTTTCTTGGTGAAGTAATATTGTAATTGGATGTGCTTTCCTTGAATGAAAAACTTGGTTTTTTGTTGAGTCGATTGCACTCTAACTATCACTCCATAGTACATAATCACTTTTCTTCTTACCGAACGCTTCCATAAATTTCTACAGCCAAATTATCTCTTCACTTACTCTAGTGGTTGAAATATACTCTGCCTTCGTGCTTGATATAATGCCTATCTTTCGTAGTTTTGAATGTCTGCTCACAACAGTTCCTTTCATTGTAAACTTAACCGACATTGTTGTTACTGTTACCCTTATTTCCTGAATGATCTGAATCAACATACCCATGCATAGCAATATTGTGACATTTGCAATATAAACAATGCCCTGTTGTACCCTTGAGATACCTCAAAATTCATTGCACTGCCTGACAATGCTTTTCTCTTAGGTTGTACATATACCTGCTGACAACACTCATTGCATGTGCAATATATGACCTTGTACTCACCATAACATACATCAAATTTTCTACGCAAAAAAGTAAGGCATTATTCACATCTATTCTTTCTCTTTATCTGTTGAAGGACATATATCTTTTATGAGCTTGAAGTGACCCGCTAATAATGTAGAAACTACATTTGCCTTATCCATGTTGAATCATTTCAGAACCTTCTCGACATAACACTCTTGAGATAGTCATAACATATTCTCTTCTTTTATGCATGCTAAGAATTTGTTTCGCTTCCCCCAAGTCCTTCATCTCAAAAGTCTTGAACAAATTTTTCTTGAAATTATTAATTCTTTGCATATTTGATCCAACAACAAGCATATCATCAATGTATAATGCAATAATTATGTAATCTCTATCTAGAGCACCTCTGATTAGACATAGTGATTTAAGTTAAATCTCTTGTACTTGAGCTCATGCATAAACTTGTCAAACTTTAGAAACCATTGTTAAAGAGCGTGTTTGAGGCAATATAAGCTCATTTTCAATTTGTAGACCATTTTCTCATTCTCTTTAACCTTAAATCCCTCTGGTCGACGCATGTATATTTCTTCATTCAAGACCTCATGAAGAAACACTATTTTAACATCTAGTTGCTCAAGATGCAAATTTTTAGCCGCCACTAAACTCAACAATATTCCAATTGAGTTCATCTTCACTACTAGAGAAAATATTTCATTGAAGTTAACTTTTCTCTTTTGTGCGTATCTTTTCACAACAAGTCTGACTTTGTATATCTTTTTATCACAATCTCTTTTTTCACCATCGACTTTCAACTTTATCGAAGCCAACTGATTCATAATCATGTTGATTTCATTCAGATGCTTCGCTATGAATTCTATCTTGCCTAATAGTCATTTGAAACAACTTCTTTCATGAGAAAGATTTATAAGAAACAAATAGTGTCTCATAAAGTTTTACGAGAGTTTCAATTAATCTATGTATATGTTGGGCTGTCCTTTCTTATTTTGGATGACCCAATAACCTAAAACCTATTGGGCTTAGTAAATCTTGTCCTAGGATTTTAGAAAAAAAATGATCAACCGCTTATTTTTGAGGAAAAAGAAAAGGACAAGAAGAGATTTTAGGAGGAAAAATTTTTGCACATAGCTGTTCCATTAGAAATTCAGTTGTAACTTCGTTAACCGTTGGATCGAGCTAAAATTTACAGGGGACATTCACAACATCAGGGGCTAAAATTTGAACAGTGGAGATCTGATTCGGAGCTCTCTAAGTCAGGTGATTCTGTCCATGAACAATACTGTGTCCTTGGGTGATTTTTCTCTATTTCTCTTGTTATTCCATCTTTATGAGATGATGTAGTTGTTATTAAGTACCAAGATTGAATCTTGATGATTTGTGCAACCTCTAGTTGACTAGAGAAGTGAGACAATTGTATTCCCATTAGTAATTCGATAGTCAAAGTTTTTTGGCTTATGATTTTTCCCTCACATCGGGGGTTTTCCACGTTAATTTGGTGTCTCTTGGTTGCTTGTTTAATTTTTCCAACAAACTGGTATCAGTGCCAGGTTGAGGTAATCATGGAAGTTAATCATAGTTGGATGATTTCTTTGAAAGGGTTGAATTATCATGTGTGGAAGGGTAAGATGGAAGACCTGCTATATGTGAAACAATATCATCTACTGGTATTTGCAAGTGAGAAATCAACGGATAAAACCGATGAAGAATGGAACATGTTTCATAGACAAGTGTGTGGGTACATTCGACAATGGTTGGATGATAATGTGTACAATCATATTAGTGGAGAGATTCATGCTCACTCTTTATGGACTAAACTTGAGAAGTTGTATGCTCAAAAGATGGGAAATAACAAGTTGTATTTGTTTAATAAGATGATGACATTGAATTATTAAAAGGGGACTCTTATGTCCAATCACTTGAATAACTTTCAAGGCCTTATTAATCAGCTAGTGACTATAAATATAAATTTTGATGATGAGATACATGAATTATGGCTTCTCAATACACTACCAGATTCATAGGAGACGTTTACGATGTCTTTATCAAATTCAACCCCTAATGATGTGATCTCGATGGATATAGCTAAGAGTAGTATTTTGAATGAAGAGATGAGAAGAAAGTCACAAGCATCTTCTTCAAACTCAGATGATTTGGTTACCAAGCACAACAGGATGAATCAAAATAGAAATTATTCAGGCTCTCTTAACAAGAAAGAGTGAGGAAAATCAAGTAGTTAGTTGAGACAAAGAAAGAACATTGTATGTTGATATTATGAGAAACCTGATCATACACAGAAGATGTGCAAGAAGTACAAAAAGGAGCAAGGTAAGGGCAAAGTTGAAGAAAACAAAGAAGAGAAAGATGTTGTAGCCGTTACATTCGATAGAGACATTTTTCTAGTCCGAGATGAGGGCTACCTTAATCTCACATATGAGGATTCTACATGGACAGTTGATTCTGCAACTTCCTACCATATTACTACTTGTAGGGAATTCTTCTTGTCTTACACTCCAGGTGATTATGAGTTTGTAAGAATGGGAAATTATGGTAATAGTAGAATTGTTGGCATGAGAGATGTTTGGATAGAGACGAACGTTGGGTGCAAATTGCTTTTGAAAGATGTTAGGCATGTTCTAGCTATCCGCTTCAACTTGATGTTCGTTGGTAAATTTGATGAGGAAGGGTATGATAGTTCTTTTACTGGTGGAGTGTGAAAGTTAAAGAAGAGTTCCATGGTGATCGCAAAAGGGAATAAGAGAAGATCTCTTTACTTCACACAAAACAAGCTTATTCACGATTCAGCTAATGCAATTCAACATGAGTCATCTGCTAACTTATGACATCAAAGGCTTGCCCATCTTAGTGAAAAAAGACTCTAGATTCTTGCCAAGAAAGAGGTACTACCTAAAGTGGAAGGTATGATATAATCACCTTACACTCATTGTTTAGCTGGCAAACAACATAGAGTCTCATTTCACATATTTTCCTTCATGAAAAAGTGAGTTACTTGCATTGATTCATACTAATATTTGTTACATGAAAGATAGATCTCTTGGTGGTGCACTATATTTTGTGACATTCATTGATGATTACTCTAGAAAAGTGTGGGCTTTTCCTTTGACTTCTAAAGACCAGGTCTCAAATGTTTTTAAAGGCTTTCATGCAATGGTTGAAAGGCACACAAGAAAATAGCTGAAATGTATCAAGGCAAATAATGGTGGCGAATACAGATGGCCATTTGAGAGTTATTGTGAAGCTCATGACATTAGACTTCAGAAGTCAATACTAAAGACTCCACAACATAATGGTGTGATAGAGAGAATGAATAGAACTATTTGTGATAGGATTGTTTGCATGCTCACTCATGCAAAACTGCCTAAATCCTTTTAGGGCGAGGCAATGAGAACTACTATTGATTTGATTAATCTTTCGCCTTCAAAACCATTAGAAGGTGATGTTCTTGACAGAGTTTGGAAAGGGAAAGATGTCTCTTATGAATACTTGAGAGTTTTTGGTTGTAGAGCTGTTGTTTATATTCCGAAGGATGAAAGGTCCAAACTAAATGAGAAAACAAAGCAGTGTATCTTCTTAGGATATGGTCATGATGAATTTGGCTACAGGATATGGGACCCAAATACAAAAAAAGTCATTAGAAGTAGATACATGGTTTTCTTTGAAGATTAGACCATTGATAATATTGAGAAACTAGATATGCCAAAGTCTTCAGGTGAAACAGTTGCTGATTTGAGTCCAGTTATTCTTCAAGCTCCACATGTAGATGATAATAATCATGAGGGAGTTGATCATCGTAATCAAGAAGTTGTAACTGCTGATGAGAATGTTCTAGATGAGCATGCTGAGTGAGAGCCACAAGTTGATCCTCCTTTGAGATGGTCTAGCAGACAGTCTCAACCTTCAAGAAGATATTCACCATATGAGTTTGTCTTAGTCACATATAGTGGAGAGCCAGAATGTTTCCAAGAGGCTATAACACATGAGAATAAAGAAGAGTGATTGAAGGCCATGCAAGAAGAGATACTATCCTTGCAAGAAAATCATACTTGTGAGCTTATAAACCTACCAAAGGGTAAGAGAACACTTAACAATAAATGAGTGTTCAGGTTGAAGACTCAAGAAAATAGCTCACATCCAAGGTACAAGGCAAAATTGGTTGTGAATGGTTTTAGTAAAAAAAAAAAAAAAGAGTGTTGATTATGATGAGATTTTTTCACTCGTAGTGAAGATGTTCTCTATTAGAGTTGTTTTGAGATTAGCTTCCAGTTTTAACTTGGAGGTTGAACAACTTCACGTGAAGACTGCCTTCCTCCATGGTGACTTGGAGGAAAAAATCTACATGAAACAACCGGAGGGGTTCGAAATTCAAGGAAAAGAGAGTCTTGTGTGTAAGCTGAAAAAGAGCTTGTATGGGCTCAAGCAAGCATTGAGACAATGGTATAAAAAGTTTGATTCTTTCATGGTGGGGCATGGATACAATAAGACAACCTCAGATCATTGTGTGTTTGTGAAAAAGTTTTCTAACAGTCATTATTCTCTTCTATATGTAGACGACATGTTGATTGTTGGTCATGATAATAAGAAGATTGATAGGTTGAAGAAATAATTGAGCAAGTCTTTTGCAAGGAAAGACTTGGGTCTAGCAAAATAGATACTTGGTATGAAGATCTCTCGAGACAGGAAAAATGGTAAATTGTGGTTATCTCAAGAAAGGTACATTGAGAGGGTGTTGGATAGATTTCACATGAGTGCAGCAAAACCTGTTAGTTCTGTACTTGGTAGTCACTTTAAGCTCACTACTACACAGTGTCCTAAAAGTGAACAAGATAAAGAAGAGATGAAGAAAGTGCCTTATGCATCAGCAGTTGGGAGTTTAATGTATGTCATGGTTTGTACTAGACTAGATCTTACTCATGCAGTTGGTGTTGTCAGCTGTTATCTCTCAAACCCTAAAAAAGAGCATTGGGCAGTAGTAAAGTGGATTCTCAGATATCTTAGAGGTACTTCAAGTGTCAGCTTATGTTTTGGTAATGGTAAAACTGTGTTAGATGTGTTTACAGATGCAGACATGGCTAGTGATATTGATGGTAGAAAGTCTACATCGAGGTATATGATGACTTTTGCAGTGGGAACTGTGTCATGGCAGTCGAAGTTGCAAAAATGTGTTGCTTTATCTACGACAGAGGCAAAGTTCATTGCTATTACAGATGCTAGTAAGGAGTTATTGTGGATGAATTTTTTTTGAATGTTTTGGGACTTAAACAAGAGAAGTTTACTTTCTATTGTGACAGTTAGTGTGCCATTCACTTGAATAAGAACTTTAGTTTTCATTCTCGCTCCAAACATATAGATGTTTGTTACTTGGATATGATGACTAAATCCTTACCATTCAAAAACTTAAATTGTGCAAGATGAAATTATTCATAATAACAAAGTATTACTTTAGAGAAAGTAATATGTAGGGGTATTTTTCTTATAATCTATTGGTTTCTATTATCTCCCATGTGTATGTGCATCTATCTATCTACCGATTATAATATATATTGTGAATTGAAGTTAGAATAACTACTTATGATCATTTTGTGTGATCTACTTTTCTTTAAAAAAAAAAACGAGAGAGATTACAACGTAAATTCATAACTTTCCATAATAACTTCTCACTACTAAATTAACTATTAAATTATCAATTGATAATAATTTATTCTTAAAGGAAAATGCATTTAGAAGTTTAAATAAAATTGAAAAAAATTACACACATTTATGTGTGTCTGATTAGACTAGTATCAATAATGGGTATATGGTGAATACCCTTGAAGATTCTGATTACTGTTTTTGTTTAGTACACAATGAAAATATAAAATCACATGGACTACTAGTACAGTTTTACATTTGGTGAGGAGTCTTTCTACCAAGTACACCTTGATAATACGTACACTAATACATCTCTTTGAGAAGCACCTGTAATTTGTTCTTATAGCTCCATGTGGAGACATATAAGTGGTCATTGACATCGTTTTCGCTGAGCAAATCTGGTCAAGTCTAAGCTGATTATCTTTTATAATCAGTGTTATCTATAATTTGAATAGTTAACACTACGAACAATAGCAACTCCAGGTGGCAGGGTTAGCAAGTTTGTAGACCAAATAGATGATAATGGGGAAGAGAGAGAGAGAGAGAGAGAGAGAGAGAGAGAGAGGATAGACTTATTTATTTTATTTTTTTTGTTAATTTCAACACAATGAAATAATATGAGTGTTTTAAAACAATAAAAAAAATATAAAGAAATAATTAAACAACTTGACAAATACAAGGAGGGTGCGGTTTGTCACTTCTTTTGTTTAATGTTCAACCAACCAATATCATATGGTTTCATAATTTGTATGTCCCTTTCAACTACATTTCTTAGTTTAATTTTTCCTTTGCCCCTGGCTAGGGGAAAAGAAGTTGGAAAAGCCAACCGAGGTGACTCAGTTTCGGATCTGGTGGGAACCCAAACCGTTTTTGTTCTTCTTGTCATTTTGCATAGCTTGAATTTCATATTCTGATTATTTTACATTTACTGAGAATATTTTCTGTGTAGTTATACTAACAACGGCAAAATAGTTTTATTGAATACCACCGGGTTATCATTTACTGAGAATCTTTTCTGTGTAGTTATACTAACAACGGCAAAACGGTTCTATTCAGTACCACCGGGTTATCAAAGGTGACTCCCTTTTACTTATAACCTAAATCTATAAAAAAATTCTAAAATCGTAGAACCATGGAAGGTGACGTGATCTCGTTTGTTTCGGCTTAAATTTTAAAAATCATAGATTTTGATAGTGTAATTCACATCGTAATAATTTAGATTCTTTAAAATCTAAACTGAAACAAACAAAACATTATCTGGTGTTTAAATTCCAATAATCTCGACATATATAATTCTGATTAATTCCCAATAACTCCTTGTCAAACATCTTTTAGAATAATTCCTTAAAAGTACTTTTTGATGCTATTCACACCCAGCATCTTTTAGAATAATCCCTTTAAAGGGGCTTCTTGATGCTATTAACAAGAAAATTTAAAACTAGTTTCCAGTTTGAAGGCTTGTGGATTAAGTTGATAACCACATTGATTATGAAGACACCTTACCTTGCTAGGTGCAAGTGACTAGTGATAAATGTTCACGGATCAATTAAAATGTTTTTGATCTTGTTTTGGAGTGATTGTCTGCACATAAAAGTGCCATCACGTCTCTCTCAAGCTGACGACGAGCACATCAAAAAATCTCGTTACTGAAAACAATATAATCAAAGTGCTAGTGTTTAAATTAATTATTAGTATTTCTTCATTATTAAAATACTTCTTCTTGTTACCTTTAGTAGCTTGGACTTGCTTGTGTTGTCGAGATTCTTTGGGGAAATCGTTTCTCTTGACCTGAAGCAGCCATGACAAAAGCTATTGATTGCGACTTTTTTACTTGTATCCTTGGAATTATCCTTCAATTTCTGCTATTAAGCATAACAATAACACGGTATATTTTCAACTTCTTGTTTCTAACTTTCACTGAAATACTTTTGCCCCATGGTTATCATTGTAACTGCGTTCTGATAACCATAAATTTAAAATTTTAATTCATGAAAAGTACGATCTTCATATTTACTTTTTATATTTTTATATATAGGATTCTGATGCATTGAAATTGGTTTAATTGGATTTAACGCTTTAATCCACGTGATAGATAACATTTAAAAAATCTTTGAGAAATCAAGGAAGAAATTGATCTCCTGAAACAATGAAGTTGTATTGATAATTATCAAGAAAGATGATTACAAAACACTAAGAAAACGTAGGAAAATAAAATTAACGCTCAATTTAAGCATGGTCGTAGGCATGGTCATGTTTCTACCCGAGTTTGGTTCTAGAAAACTTTGGAATTATAGCATGGATAAAAACATGGTCACGCCCTCGTCCAAATCTGTGACGGTCTCAAAAATTTCATACCAGACTTCGGGCACCGTCAATAATTTACAAAAGAAAAGTAATATCTTCCAAGCATGCATATCATTAAAATAAGAGAAATAATTAGTAATCTCTATTACATTAACCAAAAATAAATGTTTAATAGCGAAAGTTTATGTGGAGCTCACACAGACCTTACAATATAAACATTTCAATAATAATTTCACGCTTCACTCTTCCCCTGAATGTCATTCATAAGAGGGCGATCAGAAAACGCTCGTCATGTCATTCTCACCTTACCTTTATTAGACAAATTGACTTTCTCGCCATATCTTGAAAAACATTCTATAATAGCAAAACGAGTGATTTACGCTTGTAAGTATATATTCAAGTTTTTGATGAGCCTTGAAAGATAGATAAATTGTTGGGCTTAAGTGTTTATACGTTTGGACGGAAATGATGTCAACACCTCTTGATAGATTAGAGAAAAATAGCTTCTAGGGTTCCCGAGAAATAACGAGGTAATTGACCCTTTACTTAAAAGAATATAGAATAATTTCACATGCGCCTTGAAACCATGTCACTTTGGCGCACATGCCCTTACGAACTTCATATCAAACAGTATATCAGTTGGCCAGCCTAACTACCGTCTGACTTCATCATAATGACATATGTAGTCAATGCAAAAAAAAATTATCTGCGAGGGTCCGGTTACTGATGCCTCAGTTTTCGTCCCCTATAGACCCTAGGCCCGGGATGTCAAACAGATGCATCTCACTAGCCTTTATTTACACACACGGATATACTTCACAAGTATGGAGTGTGAAATAAATTTTCTATATCCGTATAGAATTTTCTTTGGCATGTTAGCGAAGTTTGAATAGCTAACAATCGCCCAAATAATACTTGATTCTAGTACAATATTTTTCTTCACGTACATCGGATCAATAGATCGTACGTTACTTAGTTTTGAATAAAATGAAATATGAATATTGACATAATAATATTTTGGATATATTATGCATATCGAAAGAATAATTATACGTATAATTTGAAAGAAAGTAGAGTGAATATATACTTGTCTTGAGTTCTTAGTAAATCTTAGATCTTAACAACTCTCGGAGGGAAACAATTTTGTAAGACATGTACATGCAATAACATAAGAAATCTCCACTTAATTACACATGATGATGCACATGCGAAGTATTCGTGAAATTTTCAAGTCAGTGATTGACTAATAAAGTCGTCATTCGTTGAATTGGGATTCGGTTAGAATCGAATCGGAGTCCGAAAGATTTTTGGACTGATCATATGTCATTCATAGGTTCTCAAAAAATTAAATTTAATTGTTGGAGGTCTTGGATTAATTAATTAATATTAATTAATCAATTTTAGCTTAAATGACTTTATTAATCATTTAATATTTATCCAAAAAAATTGTTCCTTAATTATTATTTAATTGTTTTAATTAAACAATAATCATATCTTAATTAAATTTTAATCATAAAAGATTTATAGATCTTTTATCATTTATTAAACATTTGTTCTTAAATTATTATCTAATTTTTTTAATTAAATAATGATTACTTATCAATTAAGTAATTTATTTCTTAATTACTTTTGAATTAAATGATTTATCGATCATTTAATAATCATTTAGAATTTATTCATTTATTATTATTTAATTTTTTTACTTAAATAATAATTAGTCTTGATTCATTAATTTAATTAGTCAAGAATTTCTTCTCAATTAATCTTAATTTAAATGATTTATTTAATCATTTAAAATAATTTTAGAGTTTATTCTTTAATTATTATTTAATTATTTTGATTAAATAATAATCATTTATAAATTAATGATTCGTCACGTAATTATGGTAATTAAGAGAATCTATTGTTAAGGTTAAACACTGATGATGATAGTTTAGTAATAAGTTGTGCAAATTGTATATACTTAAGGTGTTGTATAAACCTTGAAATAAGCACAAGTTTTGCATCCGCTGATGATAATAATATCCATCAGTGGATGATTTAGTTCTTCACAAGACAAGTCAGAAAATGGAACATTTGAAGGGCTTGGCTTCGTGGAGAAGAATGTCTGATGTTACTCAAACAGTCAAAGTATTACGCACATCAGATATTCTAAAAAGAGTTACGTTGATTTCATACCATCAGGGGAATCCATCAGGGTGAACCCGTCAGGGGGAGCTCGTCAGGGGAACCCGTCATGGGGAGCTCGTCAGGGGAACCAGTCAGGGGGAGCTCGTCAGGGGAACCTATCAGGGGATGACGAAGGCAGACCAACCTATCAGGGGGACACTTCAAGATATGTTAGTGTCAGACCAATTCATCAGGGTAACCTGTCGGGGGGATTGGTCAAACATGACATCAGTGGAAGCCATAAATGTATGCAGTCAGTCATAACCATCAGGATCAAGAAGCACTGAGTAAATCTCAAGTGAAGAACGAAGCCCTGATCCAGTCAATATGCATCAGGGGGTCCAGAAGTACTGATCAAGATCCATCAGGGGTTGACCATCAGTGGATCGTTATGAC
>CM025785.1:27270695-27313530 GCA_014636745.2 Centella asiatica | reverse complement strand
CATCCAATGAGAACTCTTGCGCATTAAATGCATACAGATCAGGGGAAGAAAAAGAAGCAACAAAGCATGCATCAGTCTGACACATTAGGCAGTGATGTGACATACTTGCGGCTAAGTTAAAAAAGGCAGCACGTCTCAAGCACGTGATTTTCGACCACTGATTTACATATATAAAGAAGGAGTTTTCATTGATGAAAGGATGAGATGAATAGAAGCACACAAAAACACTAGGAAGCTCTGTAATATTTCTTGAGAGATTTATTGTCAGAGAGAAATCTTTGTAGCTAGTGAGTGTGAGAAGCTGTGAATTTCATTCACAGAAATTGTAGTTGTAATTCACATTTGTGATATTACAGATTTCCAAAAAAACACCAAGTTATAATACAACTATTTTAACTTGAATCTGAGTGTTATTATTTCACTGTTTTTCTGTTATCTTGCTATTTCTGGAAGGAGCTATCGAAGTTCAATAGAGCAAAAAAGTTTTGAGTGTTTGTATTCATCCCCCCTTTCTACAAACACTTGAGCTTATTTTGCCCTAACAATTGATATCAGAGCCACTTAGCAGATTACACGTGCTAACAACGATCGACATCATGGCTAGCAAATCCGGAAATAGTAAAGTCCCCATTTTGGAAAGGGGCAAATACTTCTTCTGGAGACAAAGAATGTTAGTTCATCTCCGAGCAATCGATGATGAATATCTGCAGATTCTAGAAGAAGGTCCTCACATCCCAAAAAAGCTCGTTCCTCAAGAAGTCATAGATGGTATTACGCGTCCAGAGAAATTAGTAACAAAAACAAATGAAGAGATGGCTACAGAGGAAAGAGAAAAGGTAAAGAAAGACCTGAAAATTACAAGTATTCTTTACAATGGCTTAGATGATGATATGCTTAATAGCATAATGAACTTGACAACATCTAAGTCCATATGGGATACTATTCGTATCCTGTGTGATGGTACTGAGGAAGTGAGGGAGAATAAATTGCAGCTGTTGACACAACAGTATGAATGGTTCACGATGAAAAGTGGTGAATCGTTGACTGAGATGTTTGACAGGTTTAACAGGTTGGTGAATAATCTGAGGATGTATGGGAAAGTGTATGCCAACAAAGACATCAACAGAAAATTTATAAGGGCATTACCTATCTCATGGGATCCAAAGACGACAGCTATCAGGGAGTCCAAGGACATGAATCTCCTAGACTTGAACAGTCTCTATGGTACTCTCAAGACATATGAACTCGAGTTCAACAAAGATCAGAAATGTTAGGAGATACTAGGAAACTAAAATCTGTAGCACTGATGGCTGCCAGGAAGAACCGACCAGAAACAAGGCCAAGTGTCTTGATGAAGCAGCATCTAGGAGATGCTGAGATGAGTGAAAGTGGGGAGGAAAACGAAGCTGACTCCAAGGAGGATGAGTACACTCCAGAAGAGTTAGAGGAGCTGGATGAAACCATGGCCTTTCTTGCTAAAAGATTCTCCAAGTTGAAATTTCGAAAGCCTGCGGGATCTAAAAGATTCTCAGCAAGGAAATCAAGTAGCACAAGTAACTTTATTGATAAATCAAGGATAAAGTGCTATAAATGCAATGAGATGGGTCACTTTGCCAATGAATGCAGCAAAGCTCTGAAGGAGGGTGAATCCAGAAATAAAGAAGCTGTTGTGGATTATAAAAAGAAATACTTTGACCTTCTAAATGCCAACAAGAAGGGAAAAGCATACATAGCAGAGGGAAAGGACTGGGCTGACTCTGATGAAGAAGAAAATGAAGAGTATGTCAACCTAGCCCTAATGGCCTCATACACTGACAGAAGCAGCTCTTAGAATTGACAGAAAGAATTCATCAGGAAGTTGTCAATCTCTAAGAGATACATCGCAGCTGGAAGTTGTTGTGCACAAATTCTATGGATGAAGAATCAGCTAATGGATTATGATCTGAACTATACCAAGATTCCAATAAGGTGTGATAACACTAGTGCCATTGCCATTGCTGAAAATCCAGTACAACATTCCAGAACCAAGCATATAGATATCAGATATCATTTTATCAGGGAGCATGTCATGAATGGAAATATTGAACTACAATTTGTACCGTCCAACAAGCAGCTAGCAGATATATTCACCAAAGCTCTTGATGAAGCCACTTTCTCAAAACTTGTGGGAGAGCTGGGCATGGTGAATTATTCGTCAGGGTCAGGGTCAAACTCCTAAGTTCTAGTATTTCTAACTCATTTCATAAGTTTCTGATAAAAATAATTGATATGTGATTATATATGTTTGGTTTATGTAAATATGTAAATATATACTTGTACATACTATATTTTTGTTTGTTTGGTGTTTTTCTTTTTGAACTGATGCATCAGGGTCAGGGCCTCCAATAGGACGCATCAGGGCCTGGGTGTCCGACTCGTACATCAGGGTCAGGGTGTCCAACTCCCGCGTCAGGGTGAGGAAGTCCGACTTATGCATCAGGGTCAGGGTATGTAAATATGGTAAACTTCAGGGTAAGTTTAAATGTGTTAACCACTTCGGGAATCACGCTCAGTTAAGTAATGACAACTCATCATTAAGCTCTTATCTCACTGATGATGTGTCATCACTGAAACTGAACTGACACCCTGATAGCGTGTTTAAAGGAGCAGTTTTCAAACGTCAACAGGTGGGTATTAATACTCTATCTCTCCTACTTGTTAAAACTCCTTAACACATTTAATCTTTCTCTGATATTTGCTCGAGTTTTTGTTTCTCTTTCTCTCTCTCTTTTTTCGCAGAAACCCTAGTTCTTCAAAGCTATCAAGCATCAATGGCACACCAAGAAATTCCAAGGAACCTGACAGTCCCACCTACAAACTATGTGGGCTTCTCTGATATTAACGAGGTAAATGACTACTTTAAACCTATGATGAATTATCTACTCACTTCTGAGTATAAGAAAACAATCTTTACCGATGACGAAATATAGGGGGAGGCATTGTCTCAACTTTGGACAAGCGCCAAGTTCATGTACTCCACCACATGCACTAATGTGGTCAAGGGAATCTCATTCAGAGTTTCTTCTGAGAAAGGGAAAATAACCCCATCCAGAATTAACTCTGCTTTGGGACTACCTAATCAAGACCTGGTGGAAGTACCCAGTGATGCGGAACTCCTGGATTTCTTGAGGGAACTGGGCTATAACGTTGCTCCCAACGCAGTGTTAAAGTTCAAGGACCTCAAGAGGGTGAATGTGAAGAGAGAGATTTCTTACCGTTTCGACACCATCACTAAGCTGTTCTCAGGTAAGTGTTCTAACTTTGAAGTTATTACTTCTTTAACTTTAAAAATAGCATACGCAATAATCAAAAATGTAAATATAAATATAGGTAAAATAATTTTTGATGACCTTGTAAATAAATTAGGTAATTTTAATAATAGGAAAACTGAAGTATACTATTCTAGATTTTTGTTTATGATTATTAAAGATCAGATTTTTAACTTTTCTTTTGAGAATGATATACCTGTACAGATATACAAGCAAACAAAGAAATTGTTTGCAGAAATAATAAAGAAGTCCTATACAGCCGAACCATTTGCACTTCCACAGCACATGGTACAGGTAGTAAATTCTTCTCCTTCCACTTCTCACACTGTACATTCTTCACCTTCATCTACTATGGCAGAGAAAACAATCACCTCTCTGCCTACCCAAGTAGAACAACCAATTTCTTCACAACCACTCTCAATAGCCCAACCCACAGTCTCCCAAAAGACTGTTGGGATTAAAAGAAAACCCAGTGAAGTTACCACATCAACTGGGGGGGAGTAAGGAGAGAGAGTGATTGGCTATAGGAGAAGATTGAAGAAGAAGAAGGGAGCCACGAGTGTTACCCAAAAACCTGACCTGGCAGTATCCTCTCAAAAGGATGCTACTTTTGATAAGGAATTAAACATATTTCTAACTAGTTCCTCTCAAAAGGAATTAGTTATTGAAAATACTCCTCAACCAAGGACACAGATGAGTGAGGCACATACACTGACCATAGACACTGATGAACTTATCATCAGGGTCTCTAAGAGCCACTTGCAGAAATCTGACACAGTGAGTGCACACACCACTCAAGATGTTGTAGCTCAGAAGCTTCTCAATAAGATCCACATGAGTCATCAGCATTCTTCTACGGCATCTTTTGATGAATCACCTCCTCGTTCAGTGATTCAGCCAACACTCCCATCTACACCACTTCCTTCTTTCTCTGTTCCTCAAATTTCTTCAGATATAATGACACAAACATTAAGTGTCATACAATCAGATTCTCCACATTCTCAATTCGTGGAGGAGCCAACACTCTCTGACACAGTGTTTGATAGTCACCACTCTCACATGGTGGACTCATTTTTACTTGATACAAACACTGATGATCAATCAGGGGACATAAACTCCACTGTACATACTACAGCAATAACACTTTATGTACCCCCAATTGTATATACATCATATACAGAAACATACACTTCTCCAATTGTACATACACATTCTTCTTCCAATCATTCTCCTATCACTGTTGTGGAACCAGAACCTGTACATACCTTACTTGAACTGGCCACAATAGCTGATCTCCAAACCAATAGGAGCCCTTCTAGGACAATTTTGAGTGAGGCTGAGAGAATATATAGTGAAAAGAGGCAAAGTCAAACCCCTGAGAGGACTTTGGCAAAAGGAGAGGAAGAGAGTATTGCCTTAGTAGGCAATGAAAAAGGAGAGGATATGAGTAATGCCTTAGAAGGTACAGAAAAAGGAGAGGATGAGAGAGATAAGGATGAGATCCTTGTAAATAAAGAACAGAGAGAAAACACTGATACTGTAAATATTACTTCTTCTTCTGCAAGTGATGAAGATGATGCTCCACAAGATGATTTTTCCCAGTTCATCGGAGTTGATTTATACTTTAGACATAATTAAATGTCTGATACTGTATAGTTATTGAAGCAGGAGCTAGCTAGGACTACTGATCCAGTCTTGATCAAAGTGTTAAAGTCACAGATCATGATTGGTCAGTCAATAGATATAGAAAATCAAAAATTCTATACACATTTTTCCACCAAGTTACAGAATATACAACAAGTTGTCGACTCTCTGGTCACCAGCGAGACTCTACTACGAATGAAGAAACAAGTTGATAATGTTGACCACAAGATTGCTGATCTTTCTACTCAAGTGCACAGCATGGAGACTCTGCAAAAATCCATGGCTGACACCATGCAACAACTTCTTCAAGTCACATCCCGACTCTCAACTCCCACTGATGATGCTGTCAAAAAGGGGGAGAATTC
Organism: Centella asiatica; assembly: GCA_014636745.2. Taxonomy (NCBI): domain Eukaryota; kingdom Viridiplantae; phylum Streptophyta; class Magnoliopsida; order Apiales; family Apiaceae; genus Centella; species Centella asiatica. Next base: position 27,308,213 of record CM025785.1, on the reverse strand, counting down.
AACCAAGCAGTCGTCAGGGGATGTTGCTGAGAAATCAAGTCAACCATCAGGGGATGTGACTACTCCTGTTCCTGCTCCAAATTCCAAGGACAAAGGCAAAGGCATCCTGATTGAGGAACCCAAGAAGAAATCTAACACTCAGTCAGGGCCTAAGCTACTTGGAGATGCCATGAAGACAGCCCACTTTCCAAAACCTGTTGAAGTTGTAATTGATGGGAAAGTGGAGCTAGTCTATCCCCAGGACTCTATGCACAGCAACTTCAAGAAGAAGAAGAAAGGGAAATGGCAAAGGAACAGGAGGAATAAATGAAAAAAAAGAAGAATGTCAGGCCAAGGACCTCCAGGAAACCTCAGCCCAGAAGATTACAGAACCCTAGAAGTGCATCAGGGGATAAAAATCATGATAAATCTAAAGACCCTGATGCCACTTCAAAGAAGTCAGAAGATGCCAAGGACAAAGCACCATCTCCTGATACCAAAGAATATGGTCCACCCACACTAGCTGAATTTCTCAGAGAAGAAAGGCGCAAAAATCTAACATTTATGTTCTCAATAAAAAGCATATATGTCAGGTTCAACAATAGAAGAGATCAGCTAATTACAATTCAACTAAAGAATGGGTCAGAATTCAATGTGGCAATGGACTGGTTCAGGAGAATGGATGCTGAGTAATTAAGACTGGTTCTAAACATGATTCCAAGATCCTCTCAGGCTAATAAAGACTTAAGGGGGATAATCGACAGGCTGAGGAGTGCCATCAACAATGAAAGAAGCCTGCCCACATCATTGGAAAGTCCACTAAAGTTATTTTATAAATCCACTGATGGGCAGGAGAAGAGTATAAGGATTAAAGAGGTTGATGGCCTAAGCCTAGAGGAAGCGATGTATGTTCTGAATCAAATTGCAAATCACAAGAACGAACATGTCATCAAATTCAGAGTCCTGCTGATTCAAAGAATACTGAAAGAGATTGAAGAAACCAAAGCTGATGATAGGAACACTGCAGTAAGGAATGTGCCACCAGTAAAGGGATTCAAAGTCTATCCCAAAATGATCACCAGCCCCATGGGAGTACAATTCAAAAATAAAAAGAGGGAGATCATTACCTTTTACTGGTCACAACTTGCTACAGCCAATATTCAAGAAATCAAGACTGTCCTTGAAGCTTTGGAATCAAGCAGAAATGTCAATATAGTCAATTTCAGAAAGCTTCTTCAGAAGGAACTAGAGCAGCTGGAGACAGGAGCAGTAGACAACAAACTCAGAATTCCTGATCAAAACCCTGAACAAAGAAGACAACGCCTTGGTAGTGACTCCCAACCGATTGAATCAAGTCATCCATTGCCATTTGTCTCAGCTAAAAGAAAAAGGGATTCTGATGTCTAAATACTAAATTCTTTTTGTAATAGATGTAGGTTATACTTGTACATAAATTCTTCTATTAGTTTATTCATTATTCTTTCTTAAATTTTATTTATTTTATTGGTTTTGACACCATCATCAGTGTATCTAGAGATTTATGATTATCAAATTGATAAACATAAATAGGGGGAGATTGTTAAGGTTAAACACTGATGATGATAGTTTAGTAATAAGTTGTGCAAATTGTATATACTTAAGGTATTGTATAAACCTTGAAATAAGCACAAGTTTTGCATCCGCTGATGATAATAATATCCATCAGTGGATGATTTAGTTCTTCACAAGACAAGTCAGAAAATGGAACATTTGAAGGGCTTGGCTTCATGGAGAAGAATGTCTGATGTTACTCAAACAGTCAAAGTATTACGCACATCAGATATTCTAAAAAGAGTTACGTTGATTTCATACCATCAGGGGAATCCATCAGGGTGAACCCGTCAGGGGGAGCTCGTCAGGGGAACCGGTCAGGGGGAGCTCGTCAGGGGAACCCGTCAGGGGGAGCTCGTCAGGGGAACCAGTCTGGGGGAACCCGTCAGGGAGAGCTCGTCAGGGGAACCAGTCAGGGGAACCTATCAGGGGATGACGAAGGCAGACCAACCCATCAGGGGGACACTTCAAGATATGTTAGTGTCAGGCCAATTCATTAGGATAACCTGTCGGGGGGATTGGTCAAAGATGACATCAGTGGAAGCCATAAATGTATGCAGTCAGTCATAACCATCAGGATCAAGAAGCACTGAGTAAATCTCAAGTGAAGAACGAAGCCCTGATCCAGTCAATATGCATCAGGGGGTCCAGAAGCACTGATCAAGATCCATCAGGGGTTGACCATCAGTGGATCGTTATGACAGCATACATCCGTCATCAGCATATACACGAAAATCAATGTAACTTGAACAGAAGCAAGAGATATCAACTGGAGAGATATTTCTTGAAGTCTGTATCCATCCAATGAGAACTCTTGCGCATTAAATGCATACAGATCAGGGGAAAAAAAAGAAGCAACAAAGCATGCATCAGTCTGACACATTAGGCAATGATGTGACATACTTGCGGCTAAGTTGAAAAAGGCAGCACGTCTCAAGCACGTGATTTTCAACCACTGATTTACATATATAAAGAAGGAGTTTTCATTGATGAAAGGATGAGATGAATAGAAACACACAAAAACACTAGGAAGCTCTGTAATATTTTTCTTGAGAGATTTATTGTCAGAGAGAAATCTTTGTAGCTAGTGAGTGTGAGAAGCTGTGAATTTCATTCACAGAAATTGTAGCTGTAATTCACATTTGTGATATTACAGATTTCCAGAAAAACACCAAGTTATAATACAACTATTTTAACTTGAATCTGAGTGTTATTATTTTACTGTTTTTCTGTTATCTTGCTATTTCTGGAAGGAGCTATCGAAGTTCAACAGAGCGAAAAAGTTTTGAGTGTTTGTATTCATCCCCCCCTTCTACAAACACTTGAGCTTATTTTGCCCTAACATCTATCATTATTAATTAATTTATAAAAATTTTAATCATGTAAAAAGTTTATTTACATGTCAAAATAATTTTTCAAAAGTCAGTTATTTAACAATTTAAATTGTATAAGTATTTTATTTTTTAATTTGGATTAGGCTAAAAATAAAATAAAGCGGACTAGGTCGAATCCGGGTCGTGAACCGGGTCACAGACCGACTCGTCTTCCCTGTCATCAGTCTATTAGAGTTTTGAGTTACAGCAGCTATTGCCGATGCTATTTCGACCGGACGGCAAACCGCAACCGCTACCTAACGCGAAACGCACACACACGCACACACACGAAATGGAGGTGAGGATGTTGCCATGACAATTCCCATAAAGGAATATCCACCTAGACTACATGTCGTGACCTAAAAGTGATTAGAGCAGCAGTTCGTGACTCGCCGTCGGCGAACTCGCCATTAAGAACGGTGAAACTCGTGGCCAAGCTCCAAATCTCTATTTTTTCACAATTTTTGATGTTTCAAGTATGAATTTGAAAGATAAGTCACCCAGAAATTCATTCATGCAATCTATTTCAAGTTTTAACAACAAAATTGCAAAAAAAATTAAGAAAATCAGTTCGGATTTTTTGAAGCTTTCTACCGACAAAAACATACCCGAAACTTGGCTATTTCTAAAAATTCTTTGAGGCAAAATGAAGCTATGAACTGCAGGAATGCATTAGTTTAATCAATTTGAACAAACACGAAAGCATCACGTCGAAATATCGATCTGAAAAATCTAGGGTTCTTGGTGTTTTTCATTTTTTTCTTGAATTGTTATTTTTATTTTGATTAAACTTTAAAAATCAATAAGTCACAATGTACAGATGCTATGGACACGTATTATCATGAATTTGATAGTGAAAAAAATATTCTTCACAACGATAATAATAGAAATGACAATAAATGCTAAAATAAAATAGCAGTGTGTTTACCTCTTTAAAAGTTTAATGAATGAAATGTTCAAAATTTCAATAAATGCTCTTAATCCAAATTTAAATTTTTGTTTGGTGGATTTGCTGGAGAAATTTGACTGAAGTAGAGACTAGGGTTTAGTTATAATGATATATTTATATAACTTGCAAATCATTTTTGACCATTAGATTAATTTTTGAAAATTTTACTTTGGATTGGAAAATTATTTCCTTGAATTGGAAAAAACCTCCTTGTTTTGCCATTTAGAGAAAATGCTAAAATTTGGATTAATTAGTGTTTAATTAAATTGTTTATTCACTAATTACAATTTTTAATGGTTATGCATTGATTTATTGCATAAACCAAAAAATTTATCCGTACCGGCGAGATAGAAATGTGTTTATGATATTATTGTCGTGATTAGTGTCTCGTAAATTTTAAAATGTCATGTTCGTTATGTTTTGTCGATAGTGTACGTACACGCGTCGATTTGTGTGATTTGTATGTATATTTAATCATAAATTCTATCGGTCATTGAAAATGAACAAAAATTTCATAAATAACGAATTTAATGTTCGTACATTTTATTTGAATTTTTAGGTTCTCACAAAATCAATATATAGCATATTATTTGAAGACTCATGTTTTGTGCACACTCATTTAGTTAGTAACTTAGTGAGTTATATATTACTTAAAAACACATGTTTCGTGCACTCACATTTGGTTAATAATTCTGTGAGTTGACTTAGTATATTCACCGAGTATATTGACTCGACCAAGTTATATGATCTATTTAATTATTTTTCATTTTAAATAATTGACTTTAATTTACTTAGGTGTCCTTTCAATTAATTTTTAATTTTTAATTTTTAATAGTTGACTTTATATTTTCCTAAGTGTCTTTTAAAATTACTAGATAATTAGTAGACTTTTGAAATCTTTAATTGTAAATAATGTTTTAAAAAAATTGTAAAAAATTGTAACAAGAGAAAATAAAATGGAAAACTCAACTAATATTATTAACAAAGGAAAAAAGTTAGAAAATGAGGATATCTTTAACAATAAAACTCTCCACAAATCTAATATAAAGTAAACAAATTTTCTTACATGAAATTTTTTTTATTAGTAATTAATTTTATATATAATTAATCATAAAAAATAAAATTATAGTATCATCTAATCAAACAAAGTAAATTGAAGGGTTATATTTTGTTAATATTATTAACAATTTTTCAAGTATTCATCCAAATTAAATATATATATATATTGAAACTACGACAAATACAAAAAATAAATTTTAAACAGAAAAAATTCATAAACACATTATGAAAAAACAAAAACTTAAAAAATATATATTCAGAACCAAAACATATTAAACAATTCCAATTAAATAAAAACATGTTTTAAAATGCTTACTTTTATACTTATTAATACTTTTATAAATTATTCTATCACATAATATATTGTTCTTGTAGTTCTTATCATATAGTAATAAATATATACAACAAAATGTAATAAAAAAATATTTTAAAAGTTAAATAAAATAAACATATATTAAAATTACATTTAAGTAGAAATAATCATTCAAAAATTGATGTGTTGTGCACGGACTACACAACTAGAATAGTATAATTGTTGATCCCTATCATTCCGATAACCCCTATAACAAGTTCACAAAGATATATATTTAAAAATTGTACAAGTATCAGATACCACATAAAAATATAAACAATTCTTATACAAATATTAGATACCACGTAAAAATATCAAAAATTCTTGTACAAATATCAGATACTACGTAAAAATATCATGGAAGATAGTAGGATGTAAAATTTTGATGGAGCATAAGAACTTGACAATCCCGTGCATAATGTCAAATCTGCCCTTATATTCATCATGTTTGTTCATCTGCTTGGAGAATTTTATATTCTGCTACTTGTTTACGTGGTTAGTTTGGTATTGTGCAATAGTTTTCCTAGACACAGAATACAAGGGGTAGAAACTAGAAATAGTCTATTTTTGGACAGGGATGGATTCTATGTTCATGATTTAGAGTTCAAAATAACTAATATCAATGCAAAAAGTTGGCATAGTGATAAATAAAATAGTATCCATAGTAATCATTTATATACAAACAAGCCGAAAAAATTTAAAGACAGGCATTAGCATCTCAAGCATTGTAATATTAAAAGAAATCACTCTTAAAATATTGCTCCAATAGGATTCAAGGCACTGTGCTCTTAAGCTCGGTCAAAGCACTTCAAATCAGAAAACACACAAAATTAAACATTATTGCAACAAAATTTCTCCACTAAAATATAATCTCTCTCTCAATTAAAAGAGAAACATGTGTTTACCTCTAGCCTAAGGTAAAATAAAAGAACAAGAAGATGTGAACAAGCAGTAAAGACCCTTTCAACACTCATTTCTTGATTGACATTATCTTCACACTCTACCTTCAGACATGGTATATATATTCGAATACATCTCAGTCCTCAACTCAACAATAAGCAACAGCAAGCAAGCTTAGAACAATAACAACTTCAGTTCTCACCATAAACATATATATATATATAAGAGCAATGGCTAGGAAAAGAAAGGCTGCAGGAGAGGCTTTGACAGAGAAAAGCTCTGAGGAGAATAACATGGCTTGGGATGAGATGGTGAAAGAAGCAGCTGCTGCCGCTGCACTAGGCGGAGCACGAAGAACGAGGAAGCGCTTTGTCGGGGTTCGACAAAGACCATCAGGAAGATGGGTAGCTGAAATAAAAGATACCATTCAAAAAATAAGAGTGTGGTTGGGAACTTTTGATACTGCTGAAGAAGCAGCCAGGGCTTATGATGAGGCTGCTTGTTTGCTTCGCGGAGCCAATACTCGAACAAATTTCTGGCCAACTTCACAATCACCATCTTCCACTCCAGCTCTTCCTTCAAAGATCACAAATCTTCTCCTTCATAGGCTCAAAGCGAGAAATAATTCTTTGGCTGCTGCTTCTAATTCTTCTGTGCCCATGGCTGCTGATGACAAGGAACAAGAAGAATGCCAAGATGATGACGCTGATTTTTCAGATACCCAATTCACTGATTTTCTAAATGATTATGCAGAAGATGATTATGTCTCTAGCAATGAAGGTTTCGCTAGTTCTGCCGGTGGGAGTGAGTACACTAACTCTAGTTTCGGGTCCTGTTTAACTGAAAAAGATAATGGTGACTTAAAACAAGTTGATGCGGAAGGTAAGTGGGGTGATCATGAGTTAGATCAGTCCTTGGGTGCGCAGTGGTCAAGTGTTGAGGAGAATGTTGGAGGGGATGTTGAAGAAGAGGAAGAAGAAAGCGCGGATTTGAGTGCCATGGATTTCCAATTTGTCGATGAGCTAGGAACAGAATTCTGTTCTCCTTTCGAGATTACAGAAGAGATAGTTGAGCAGGCGGTTTGTGAGGGCGAGCCAACAATGCTTAGCGAGGCCATGAAAAGGATGAAATATGAAAGGAAGTTCTCGGCATCCCTTTATGCTTTTAATGGGATAACTGAGTGCCTAAAGCTGAAATTTAGATCAGGGAGCGCCACTCAACCAGATGATCGTCACCAGATGGTTTCCAAGCTCAGAAATGCATGTAACAAGGATCAAAACGAGCGCAAGAAAGTTGACTTCGAAGACAATGTCCAAGTGGAAGAGAAGAAAGAAGAGGAATCAGGATTGGAGACAATAGAAAAAGATATGATGGTATCGTCTTCCTCTACTACTAGTGATGCTGAATTGATGTCACTATGGAGTTCCCTTGATCTCCCATCCATATGCTTTGTTACTTGACTAGAGGTGTTCTGTAGCTAAATAGTCTATAATTGGAGATACTCCAAGCATCACTAAACAACGGTAGTCCTTTTAATGCTATTACTCAGCTAATTAGTCAGTTGTTTTTTCTCTCATGTTTAACAAGACTTTCAATGGTTTGTTACCTTTTTCCATGGGAAGGAATTGCAAAAAGAGTATATTTAAGACGAAAATATTTCAAGCTTTCTTCGTTTACCTCTACGTTTTACATATATGCATCTGTTCATTTAATTTTGACTATTGACAAATACATAACTCCTATTTTCTCTAGTTTGTGATGATTGAGATGATTGTGAGTGCATAGGAAAAGAGATACTAGATTGTGATCATGCAATGCCAATAAAATTTATATTTCTACAAATTTATCACAAATAAAATTCAAAAATTTAAAAATAGTATCACATTATAAAAATAAATGCATTTTTAACTTTGAAAGAAGTATAACACTTCACATATTTATTACACAGAAATGCAATTATACCCTTTTAGGTTCTGTAATTTTGTTGGTGGCATCGTTACCGAGATCAATACAAGTCACATTTGTGGCGTGCGGGATGGGCTCTCAGATTTTTATTCATTTCCCATTTAATAACTTATAATCAAATCTCGATAACTAACTATATGTAACTTGACAATTTCAAACAATCTTTCATGGCACTTAAATATTATTTAATGGATAAAAAAGGGAAATTTATATATTGTTTCAATAAAACCATATAAATTGATACCGAGAAAGCAGAATTTCCTATTGTGTATAAAATAAATTTGGTAGCTAGCCGACTAAAGACATTTCTTTCCCCACATGAATAAAAAGTAAATAAATTGAAATTAATTTTGACTCCCAGATAGAACAAGATCCATTTTACATTATATTTAAGGACTTCTTTGATTTGGGCCGAATAAACAATATCACTCATATTAAACAAACTGCATTCTACATTCTTATTATGTCCACGAGAATCCCACTTCAAAGTGACACGGCCTAAATTTTCTCGCATCTGAGCAAGTCATTCTACCCTACAATTTTGGTGGTTCTTGCTACTTTGGCAAGTTTCTGGAAAATATTTTAAGTGTTGGATTCTAGAAGAATCTAGAATTCTGTGGAGAATTCTACACGAATATGGAATTGAATCTAGAATTCTCTTGAAATTTCTAGAAGATGCTAGAGCCGTGTGGAATTATCCAGAAACTTCCAAATACTGGAGCCATGTAGAATTATCTAAGATATTTTGGAGTCGTAAGGAATTATCTAGAAGATTCCGGAGACGTGTGGAAGTATTTGGAAGAATCTAGAATCCGTCTGAGGTTTTTCGGAAGAATATAGAACTATGATTCAAGCCTTAGGGGGATTTTTGTATAAAAATCTCTAGAAGTTGTAATACTTCAATACATGTATAGAACATTCTAGAATTCTTAAGGACTTGGGAAGTCAACTATAAATACCCCAAGGCCCCCCCCCCCCCCCCCCCAATCATTTTGTAACAATCAAGAATTCAAGTGATTTTGAAGCTCTTTTGTGCTCTCTAACCTTTCTTAAGCTTTCCTCCATTTTCATACTTAATTGTTTCATAAGTTGTGCAAGTTTCTAAGGGTTGAGGTTGAGCTAGCATTCTTCGTTCATTATTTCGAGTGCTAGTTGTCGCACAGTTTTGCTAGGATAAAGACCAGCCTGTGACAGTTGGTATCAGAGCTACGGTTCAATACATACACTTTCGTTCGTTGTTTAACTCGTGCATAATTATGTCTAACCCATCGGACATTGTTTAAAGTGTGGAGCTTGAAGGTGGTGATCACGTTTCATGTGATTAGGAAAGGACGGCTCACAAGGGCAGCCACAAGGAGAAGTTCATTACTTGGGAGGCCATGTGGGAGTTCGAGAAATGACTTACTAGGGTGGAGCTTGATATGGCCGACCATCAAGACCGTTGGGACAAGCATACTCCCTTTGTGAGAGGCATCACCGAGGCCATGGAGCAATTCAAGGGGGAATTGCAAGGGATCATGGAATCGTTACAGGAGGAGATGCTAGGGGCCCTCAACGAAGTGATGGAACGTTGCACCAAGGCTTGCGAAGAAAATGTCGGGAGAGTCACCATGCTCCAAGGGGACGTTGTCAAGCTCAAGGGTGGGCTTGAAGATACTCGTGTACAAATGGAGCAACTCAAGGCAAGACTTGATGCTTTAGGTGTACAAGGGATGACCGGAGTTGCGGGGGCAACTCTGAGGCTTGAAGCGCCTAAGCAGGATGATTACAAAGGCAGTCGCAACCTTAAGGACATGGAGAACTTCATCTACACGATGGAACGGTACTTTGGTACTATAGGCTTGACGGATGACTCGGTAAGACTCTATCAAGCCTCTTTCTATTTAAAAGATAGTGCTTTATCTTGGTGGAAACGTATGATGAAGCCAGTTGAGCAAGAAGGGTCGGTCTTCACCACTTGGGATGGTTTTAAGGAGGAGTTTAGAAAATACTTTCTTCCCGTTGATGCGGAGGACAAAGCTTGGGCCAAGCTTCATCGTTTGCATCATAAAGAGGGGTAGATTCGAGAATATGTGCGTGAGTTCTCAGATCTTATGCTAGAGATCCTGAATTTCTCACCCAAGGATGCACTATTTACATTTATGGACGGCCTTAACCATTAGGCTAAGCTTGAGCTACAACGGAGGGACATTCAAGATATTAATAAAGCCTTGAAAGTAGCCAAGTCCCTTGTGGAATTCCAAAAGAAGGACGACACCAAAGACAAGGGCAAGAAATCGTTCCAAGGTAAAGGTGGGGGAGACAATAGTAGGCCTCAACTCAAAGCGGCAGCCGAGGCGAAACTTTTTTCGAGCAACACATCCAAGGGGGACAAGCCAAAGAAGTTTCAAGGGTGTTTCTTGTGCGGGGATCACACTTGGCACGTGATTGCCTCACATATTCTCAATTGGAAGCCCTTGCCCAAGGTATACGTCAAGACGAGGAGAAATGGGTTGCATGCATGAGGCATTTGGATGTGGTGTGTGCTAAGTTCGAAAATCGGAGGGGACGCTTGTACATGGAGACTATGTTTGCCAACGGTGTAAGATTGAGGATGCTTGACACCGAAGCCGATACAAGCTACATTAACGAGGGAGTCGCCCGATCTCTCGGCGTGAAGTGGACACCGTGCAAGGGTTGTTTCAAGGGAGTAAATGGCGAATGGACGAAGCTCGTGGGAGAAGCTCAAGATGTCCCACTTCAAATCGGCACTTGGAAAGGTACGACTAACTTTTCTATTGCTCTTATGGATGATTATGGTCTTGTGTTTGGTATGGAGTTTCTAGATCAAGTTAGGTCGATCCTTGTACCGAGGAATGATACTATGGTAATCCTACAAGGACAGAATCCTTGTGTTGTGAAGTTTAAGCGGAGAAAGAACTTAGTCCGGCCCAACTAAACAAAGGGCTAAAACGTAGAGAACACACATTTGCCGCCATAGTGTTTGAGGAAGAGCTGCCTATGGAGGAGACGACAAAGGAGGAACCGATCCCGCATGAGATAGAGTCGGTCCTTGGTGAATTCAAGGATGTTATGTCCGATAATTTGCCCAAGGGTCTTCCACCAAGACGAGAGATTGATCATGTCATAAAACTAGTGGAAGGTGTTAAGCTGGTAGCCAAGGTGCCTTATCGCATGTCCCCAAGTGAGCTAAAAGAACTCAAGGAGCAAATCAAGGAGTTGTTTAAGTCAAGGTTTGCTAGGCCTTCCAAGAGTCCATGGGGTGCGTTGGTCTTTTTCCAACGCATCAAGGAGGGACTTGTACACGACCGTCAAACCAAAATGTTCATAGATTTGGTGAAGGAAGGCAAGACGTCACGGTTTCGACTCGAGGATGGAGTTTTATATGCCAAAGGGAACCGTTTGTACGTGTCGACATGGGACAACTTGAGACGGGATGTTCTGAAGGAATGCCATAACACCCGATATGTCGGACACCCGGGTACGCATCATACACTTGTTTTAGTGCAGGAATGGTTCTATTGGCCACATATGCGGGAAAATATGGAGCATTACGTTCGCACTTGCCTTGTATGCCAACAAGACAAGATGGAGCATGAGAACCCACATAGTTTGCTATCACCATTACCCATCTCGGAATGCCCGTGGGATAGCGTTTTGATGGACTTCATAGTTAGCTTGCCCGTTTTAGAAGGATACACCAACATACTTGTTATGGTGGACTGATTGTCTAAGTATAGAGTGTTCATCCCCACCCCGAAGGAATGCACTGTTAAAATAACGGTTAAGCTCTTATTGAGGCATGTGGTTAAGTATTGGGGACTGCCTACATCAATCGTAAGTGATTGGGACTTATGTTTCACTAGGAGGTTTTGACAAGAGTTATCTGTTTGCTAGGGACGGAGTTGAAGATGAGTACTACCATGTGCATCCTCAAATGGATGGGCAAATGGAACGCGTCAACGTCATGTCAGAGGTGTACCTCTGACACTATGTGGCAACCAACCAAAAAGATTGTGTCAAGTTGCTAGACGTTGCACAATTCTCATATAACCTCATGAGGAGCGAGAGTACCGGCAAGGCCCATTCGAGATAGTCTTGGGTTTTCAACCAACAACACCCAAAGACATTGTTAGTGGCTATAAAGGGAGTAGTCCACCCGCCTATAAGTTTGCCAAGGATTGGCAAGAAAGAGCCAATGAAGCCAAACTTTATTTGGAGAAATTAGCCAAAACACATGAAGAAATGGGTCGATAAGAAATGGACTGCCCGGGAGTTTGAAGAAGAAGACCAAGTGCTAGTAAAGCTTTATGAGCACGGGCGAGTTTGTGACTTGCATAAGTGGGTCATGCGACGGTACGAGGGTCCTTTCACTATTCTTAAGAAGATAGGTTCTATTGCTTATAAGTTGGAGTTGTCGGAAGCTTTTTCCAAGCTACACCCGGTCTTTCATGTGAGCCTACTCAAGTCATATTGCAAGGACCCGGACGAAGAGGAACGGAACGTCTCCACAAGAGCACCCGCTGGAATACGGGAGCACTTTCAAAAGACGGCCGAGGAGATCATTTCCAAGAAAATCATTCGTGGGTAAAATGGGGTAGCAACAAAGAAGTACTTGGTGAAATGGGACGGACAACCAATGAGCGAGACTAGTTAGGAGCCGATCGAGAAGGTTTGGCAATTCACCAAGTTACTCGAATTTGAAGCACAAGATGCATCAGGGACGATACATCGCTAAGGTGGGGGAGGGTGAAACGACTTAAATTTTCTCGCATCCAAGCAAGTCATTCTACCCCGCAGTTTTGGTGATTCTTGCTATTTTGGCAAGTTTATGAAAAATATTTTTAATTTTTGGATTCTAGAAGAATCTAGAATTCTGTGGAGAATTTTACACGATTATGAAATTGGGTCTGAAATTCTCTAGAAACTTCTAGAAGATGTTAGAGCCATGTGGAATTATCCAGAAACCTCGAGAAGATACTGGAGCCATGTGAAATTATCTAGAATATTTTATAGTCGTGAGGAAGTATCTAGAAGATTCCGGAGCCGTGTGAAAGTATCTGAAAGAATCTAGAATCCGTCTGAGGTTTTCTGGAAGAATCTAGAACTATGATTCAAGCCTTAAGAAGATTTTTGTATAGAAATCTCTAGAAGTTGTAATACTTCAATACATGTATAGAACATTCTAGAATTCTCAAGGACTTGGGAAGCCAACTATAAATACCCCTCCCCCCTTTATTTTGTAGCAATCAAGAATTCAAGTGATTCTCAAGCTCTCTTATGCTCTCTAACATTTCTTAAGCTTTCATCTATTTTCATACTTAATTATTTCATAAGTTGTGCACATTTCTAAGGGTTAAGGCTAACCTAGCATTTTTCGTTTGTTGTTTTGAGTGCTAGTTGCTATACAATTTTGTTAGAATAAAGAGCAGCCTATGACAAAAAGATGGTTGCTTACAAACTCACCTCATGGTTGTCATCGCTCGATCTTAGGGACCTTAGTGTATTGAGTGTTTCCTCCCTGACTTTTTTGGTGCACGACACATCTGAGTAACTACACTGAGCGAAAAACACCTTTTCCTTTTTCTTTTATTCCAATTCTAGTCGCACCATGTAAGAATTTAAAATTTTCAGCATTTAACAATTTGTACCTAGAAATTTCCACCAAATAGTCAGAAGAGTGATTGGCTAGTCACATAGACCAATTGAAATTCCTTCATGTTTTATTCCAATTCTAGTCACATAAAACGTTAAACGTAATATCTTTCCAAGTCCAATTTAATTCACTTCAGCCCCAACCTAGGGATATGTGGTCAATTTCATCTGACGTCAATTTCATCTAAACCCGTTAATATTATGTCTAACTCCAACCCTAGTATGATCACATTATTTGAATCTATGTGGTTAAAATATGAGATTTACCCTCACTGCATCTAACTCCAATTCCAACTCTGACCTGCTTATATATAAAAAATAATTTATAATGAATATAGAAGATTTTGTATTTAAAAAATATTAAAAAAAAACAAAAAAAAAGAAGAAATAAATTGAATTTAAAAATATAATTCTAATAATGGAGGCAAAATGACAATTTGTTATAAACATTAACGGAACGAGACAAATTTGGGAGACAATGCATTTTGTATAAACATTAAATGCATTTTGTACAAACATTAACAGAACAAAATTTGGGAGACAATGCATTTTGTATAAACATTAAATGCATTTTGTATAAACATTAACAGAACAAAACGTATTTGGGAGACAATGCATTTTGTATAAACATTAACGGAACAAAATTTGGGAGACAATGCATTTTGTATAAATATTAACAGAACAAGACGTATTTGGGAGACAATGCATTTATAATGGGTATAATTTCAAAACGACTCCATCTCATATCCGTGGTCGTGCCTACCCAAAACACATCCAAAAGAAAAAAGAACTAAGAGTCCCCTACTAACTCTCCATCCAAACTCTCAAGTCCGAGTTTATTGCGCATCTTTTCCAGTTCAAATAGATCAAAGCGATATCCAGATTCATTTAGCTTCCAAATCGCACGCCCTACGGACTTAATATCTTAATGTCTGTGTTGTACAAAGCTTCAGTAATATATGCACATATGGTTTCATTTACGAGAGGAAATAATGAACAGAAAAGTAGGTGGATAGAACAATATCTTACATTCTGTATTGCTTTCAACGCTGGAGAATTATAGTGGTAAAATAAGATTAGGACCCTTCAAATTTCAGAAGAAAATTAACCACAGCTTCACCCTGCGAAGTGAGCCCCAAAGGAAGCTAACAACTAAAAGTAAGTGGCCCCTTCATACGAAATAGCAAGTAAATCTACAGTAATAAGGTGTACAAAATCTTTATACCAGTAACATTCCAGGATAACCCAAGTTACAAGTCTAACGAAACCTGATAATGCATGTCGTGACATAATCCCAAACTCCAGTAAAATCAAATGGAATGTCAGGGTCGCACGACAGCCACCTAATATAAAAACTAAAAAAAGTTCAAATGCAAAAATGTAGGATCGACCCGAGAAACTGATTATATACAACACAGTTTCTCTTAATATCCACTACGTTCAATGTCTAGGCTGGTC
This sequence comes from Centella asiatica, assembly GCA_014636745.2. Taxonomy (NCBI): domain Eukaryota; kingdom Viridiplantae; phylum Streptophyta; class Magnoliopsida; order Apiales; family Apiaceae; genus Centella; species Centella asiatica. Next base: position 27,292,933 of record CM025785.1, on the reverse strand, counting down.
TTTACATTAAAAATACTAGATTAGAGCACCCGAAGCTGAGCAAGAAAAGCTGCACAAAGATCCAAAAAGAGAAATTGTGGCCCCTGGACCCTTTGCAGATCAAGCAGATACTTATCTTCACGAGTTTTATAAAGCTGAAAAAAAAGACGATATTGTAAGATATCCATAGGCACTGGCACCTCAGGAATTGTTTAAACTAATCATATATATAGGGAAAGCTGAAAATAGGCTGTAACTTTTTATTGCGACATATTAAAAAAGAAAAGATTGTGGATAGATAGACCACTAGAAAATATCCAAGTTTACCAACTTTAATATTTTGATGATTTGTATAATAGATCTATAACTACCTAAAATTATAAAAAGTATTTACTCCCAAGAACATCTTTCAATTTACATATACTACGGTGCGCACACACACTCAAACACACACAAAAGAAAACCTATGATTTCTTTCACATACTCATTTATTTTCAAGTGTTTTTATTTGTATGATTGTACTTTTTAAAAACATTACAAAATCTGAAAAAAAATTACTACAGCCCAAATAAATAAAGGCCGCAATCCATATTCCACATGTATATATTATTGACAAGGTCATTGAACAAAATGTTCATGTATTTTTGGTAAGTCAAGGAAACCATAATCCACATGTGCATTATTCACCAAATGTCGTGTCCTACGATTGACATCTGCAGGTTCTAACCAATATTGACTATTCTACTTTCAGGTGTGGCACAGCTTAGCTAGTTAGCTACTGACTTTCAATCTAATTTGTTAGGGTGGTGTCTGATAGGAGGGGGACCAAAGTCTAGAGAAAGGCACAAGGGAATATATGAAATCAAAAGCTCATCAGAAACTGTATCCAGCAAATATTTATGAAACAAAAGAACAAAATTAAAACTTGCAGCACTGAAAGTTTAATCGAAAAGGATACAAGAAAAATAAAAACCTGCACTTCAAACTTGACCACATTGGGTGATCTTGGAACACCATCAGTCTCAATGATGGAGGATTCATCCCCAAAGTAATTATTGTTGTGCATAGAATTGTTTATCATGCCTTCATGATCCCCAGGGATGACTGGAATCCACCTGCATTTCATGTTGTAGTGGTCAATCTTTTTCCAGCCCACATTCAATTCTTGCAGTGCTTTGAGAACTTCTGTCATTATCTCACGTGGATGAGCTCGAGACTATCAAAAGGTCAAGTTCACAATCAGTTACTGTCATCCAAGTACGACGATTAGAAGATACAATTAAATGTATTACATATTGCAACATACTGAGAGGACTAATATCGTAAAATAATCTCTCCATTCCAAAATTAGATATATGTTTTGACGTTTTGAGTCAAACGACGACATATTAAACTTCAAAATTAATGTAATTTATGAAAGTTCTGAATACAAATTATATTGTGACCAAAGGTTTTTGTCATAAACAATAAGATTATAATAATTATATAAATAAAAATCAATAATTGACATCAATTTAAAGTTAATATTCCGCCATTAGCCTTAAAAAGTCAAAAAATATATCTAATTTTGAAACAAAGGATAATATTAATATTGTACAATATTATTTGATTAATATTTTACAATATTAGTCGGGCACAATATTAATCGGCCTTAATTACACGAACATACAAGAAAATATCATCCTTTCCAGTTTCCAGCAGTACTTGCCAGTTGCCAGTCTACTCAATGAGCTTTCTAACATGTACAGAAGGTTTTTTTCTAAATTCACTCATCGAATAGGTAAATATATTCTAGAAGCCTAACCTGAAGTCCAAGAGCCCATTTTCTGTCAATGGGTAATTGTGGTCTTGACCCCATTCCTTGGTAATCCATATATCCAGGAACTCGTTGCCCTATAGCTGCTGATGCAGCCTCATTTGAGCTCATACGATTAAAACCATCCTGTAAGATAGACATAGGACATTCTCATAAACATATCATAATATGATAGAATACATTCGGGAATAGACTTTAACATACAGGTAGTATTTACACCACCAAGAACATGGGAGGAAGTTTTAAGCAACAAAAAGAACCCACTAAACACAGATGCCTAATGGAACAAAGATGAAAAGTTCCTCAGGCAATTTATAAATTTAATAGCCAAGATGATGCCCATCACTCAAATGGACAATTAATCGTCTACTAAGACCTTTGGCAGAAGACCAGAAATAAACTAACCATAGACTCCTGAAATTCAGCTCCAAGATAACCGCTGGTGGCACGGAACCGGTTGTCTAATAGCAAATAGTATGCAACAGTACCCTGAAATGCATAATAAATTAATAAACCTATACTGCATGAAGAACACCAGATGAATATACACTTACCTCATTTTGAACTCGACTGCGAAGAGACTCAATAAGGCTACTCCTGCCAAATCCCATTTTTAAAACCTCTTGGAGAATTTCTTCATCAATCTGCAATTAGAATTAAAGAATCAACCCAAATCCCTACAAAAAAGTAAATCATACTCCCTCTGTCCCATGTTTATTGCAACAGTTTGACTTAGCACAATTATTAAGGAGGTATTTGACTTTGTAGTAAATGACTAATTTGTCATTTTTTAATTTAAAATAGTTTAGGAGGGAAAAGTTTTGAATGATAAAGTAAAGAAGATAAAGTAAAAGTTGTAATGATTATATGTGGGTCCATAAAAAAAAGTAAAGAGAGAGAAAGACTAATTTGGTCTTTTTACGCTTCAAATATTACTAAAAGAGGAAATGTTGTAAATAATGTGGACGTCCGAAAAAGGAAAGTATTACAATTTTTGTGGGACGGAAGGAGTATATTTAAGATCAAAGATAGAACACCCAGAAATATACAACTAATGCATCACTGTGACACATGTATATTCCGGTGAGATGTCACGATGAATATTACTTTCCAGTTTTTTCTTTTGCAAAATGAAAACACAAAACAAAAGATGCAACACAAAAGTCAGACTACAAGAAGAATGAAAACAAAAGAAAAACAATAAGCTGATAAAATTTCAACTTTATGGGCTTAACCTTTTCTTTTTCTCCCATTATGCAAATTTATCATTGAAAAGGATTTTTAGGTACAGTTTTAACCACAATATAATGCATCTCTGATTATGAAGCAGTCAAATTAAACAGGGACTTTTAGCACAGCAATTATCCCCACCCCTTGAGTACCAAGAGGCTGGTGGTTTACTTTTCAAACATTGGAAACTCCAAGGTAGTGGTGTGTGTGAGTTTATATTCTGTCTTTCACATAGCCACCAAAACAAAAAGTCAAAGTACCTTTTTTGCTTGTTGCATTGTATCTGGAGGAGGAACAGCTAAATAGCGTGGAAGATGAGCTTGAAACCATGGGTGCACACGAATCTCAGGAATGGTCATGCGCTTCATAGGGTCAACAACAAGCATCCTTGGGATCAAATCTCTTGCACCAGGAGATAAATGACTGGGAAGTGTATATATTCCACCCTGGAGTACAAGTTTAGAAAATGGCTCAGCATAAAGTAAATGCAACAATTATTCAACTCATAGATGATGATCAAAATTTCAGTCACAATTGGTCAGTCCAAAGAAATTTGGAACTGTAAATATATGTAGGTCTATAATTGAAGGGTCCCACAACAGACATTACAGACTAGATATAAACTTGTATATCATGCACTTATATTTGCGAGTACCAGTTGGTATGGTAGGCTTTCATGTTTTACATGTGTTATATGGTTAAACTTCATTAACCACATAATATTTGCTGATATTTATGAAACATGTACGTATCTGATTAAGAAGCACAAAGGAAGAAAACAAGGTCAGATCAACAATGCTGCGAAGTGGGTTAAAATGAAATCTGGAAGGATGCTACATTGTATGTGCCAGTAGATACAGCGTAGGGGCATGGACATTTGACAGATAAACAGTAGTTAAGAGAGAATTAGTAAGAAGGATTGAATTCAATTTCTGGTCTTAGGCAAATCGCTATATCTACCAAATTCAGAAGTTCAAAGCCTTCGACTACAGCACTCAACTAAAGTCCAAACATCCTATCAATAACCTACGTTGACATATTTATCCACTTGCAAACTGACAGAAAGTTGATTTAGAGAAGGCACTAAACTCTTATGCTTAGTACAGAAATCTGGTGATCTCAATAAGGCGACGAGCTTGAACTTATTCATGATTACTAGAGATCATGAAAATCAGGTAAAACATGAAAAGTACATTGTCACAATGTAAACAAAACTCTGACAACTGACAGAAAATTGTAGACAATGGATAGACTCAATAGCGGAAAAATCCAGTACAATATCATGAATAACTCATTTCAAAATATTAACAAACAGAGGGAAAAAGTTAAGACTTTGAAACCCAGTATTCTGACAAGGAAAGATATGGATTCTAATCAAAGAAAATACTGGTTCTAATGAGTTGCAAGTTCACAACAAATTTCAGATAAGGTTTTCATATAAAACAAAACATATGACTAATCAATGTTAAATGAAATTGCAGATAAGGAGATCACATTCATATACCTTTATTTTCTTAAAGAGGTTGGGAATGTTTTCATCATCAAACGGAAGGGTACCACAAAGGAGAGCATACAAGATTACACCGCAACTCCATACATCTACCTCAGGCCCAGCATACAATTTCCCAGATATAACCTATAAAAGGGGACAATTTAACCTTAATACGTAAACCTCATGACAACACAATATTGTAAAACTCGTGTCATTTTGCTAATGGGAAATCTCCAGACCTACTTGCACTACAAATAGTCTCCCTAGACTATTTCCATTAAGTCCATACCTCAGGAGCAGCATAATTTGGACTACCACAACTTGTCTTCAGAAAATGACCATCACGCATGATATTGCTCAAACCAAAATCAGCAATTTTAACATTATATTTTGAGTCCAAAAGCAGGTTCTCAGGCTTAAGATCTCTATGAACAACCATATTCCTGTGGCAATACTCCACACCAGAGATTATCTGCTTTCAAAGTAACCCCCACATATAAATTACATTTAGAAAATATGAAAGAAGATAATCTAACTACCACTTTGAAGGAAAATATTAAGAGATAGAGGTATTCTACCTGTTGAAAAAAATTGCGAGCTTCATCCTCCTGCAACCTACCCTTCTCCACAATGTAATCAAAAAGTTCACCGGACTTCACATACTCCATCACGACATATATATCTGTCGGTGTCTCTATAACCTCATACAGTCGTATAATGTGGGGGTGCATGAACAATCTTAAAATTTTAATTTCTCTTCGAACTGCAAAAGTCAACAACGCCCAATTCAGAAGTAAATAGAATGGCATATTAAATGAGGACTGCAAAGAGAAGGGATCAAGTTTCACTAAAGTTGTATCATCGGCACCACCAAAAAAAACCAGCATCTCGGCGGAATTTCAGGCTTACTAGTATTTTTTATTTCTTGGGGGGGAAGCGGAGGACTTCAGGAATTACTGTAAACTAAAATGCCACAGACAGACAAGGACCAGAGGACCACAGACAGACAAGGACCGGAGGACCTCTTAGCTACTAATATATTTAAATTATACTCTGTATTACATTATCCAACTGTGAAATAAAGCAAATATGACACCACCTTTTTCTTCCATTTCCATGTTCTTGATCTTGCGACGGTTAAGGATCTTAATAGCAACTTTGTGTCCTGTCAGTGCATGTTCTGCAATTTTCACCTTACCAAATGAACCAATTCCAAGAGTTTTCCCAAGCTTGTAGTTCCTTAAGAACATATCCACACTACTGTTGCTTTGCCCAGCTGATCCATCCATTCTATTGTCCTGAAAAGTGGTGCATAAACTAAGTAAAATCTTAAAAATTAATGAAGGCGCAGAACATCAATATAGGAGTATCAAAGTAATATGATACGATGTATTATAGCCACTTGATGGCATAGACTAAATTAAATCGATTGGTCACACAAATTTAAAAACGATGATAATGTTTTGCTGGAAAATCCTAACTCAAACTATGGCAAGAGCCAAGTACATGCTTCCTATGTGAACACTATCCATCCAAAGGTGATTTGTCATCATAATTACGCCAAACTAATATTTAGTGGCATTGAAAAGGAAAAATCCAAAATACCACCCCTCCCACCCAAAATCCCTTCTCTTTTGTCCCTGCTTTGGGGTTTGTTGGGGTGGGGGTTAATAATGGCACTAAAGACGTAGAGATCTTCCAATCAACTCAACCTTTTTAGTCCACAATTAAACAACTTCTGGAATTTACTTCTTTTTCCTTATAAACAGTCTCATTAAATCATTTAACTATAACACCATATTAAAATTCAAATGGGCCCCAATAGCTATGGTTAGATTCCTAAATTCAGAGGTAACATCGTTCATGAGGGGAAAGTTGAATCTTGAACTTTTACATATTTTAAATCTTATTAGTCCTCTTATAATATAAGGTTCCCCACTTTCCTGGGATATTTTCGCACAATTCCGAGGCTGAGATTGCTCATAAAGGGAGAATTCTGAGTTGATTGGTAGTCAGGCATGATCTCTAACTCTAAATACCTTCTCTGATAACATGATTAACTTGCTCCTGAAACTGAATTGATCAGACATATGGATTTTATTTGAACAATTCGTAAGATTAGGCTAAGAAATCCTCCTCTCTGGTTGAAACTAGAGGGAATCTGAGATCTGCTGTCCTGCTTGTCATGTTCCAGCGTGGTACAATATAAAAAAGTTGGCCAAACCAGAGGAGGCAGAAGTAAGCTTCTGAGATTGGTCAGAAATCAATGGAAAATATAAAAATAAAGAAAACCCAAATCATAAACCAACTCAGACTATTCATGTAATAATTAAATTGAAAGAAATTTCACAACTGCTGCAACATATGCACCTTTGCTACATAATCTGATATAAAGTTTATCAAGTTCCATGACTCAGCAAGTTGTAGACAGAAAAGCGGGAGTTGGCTAGCTAAATAGAGAAATAACCTAAAATTGGTTTGCTTGTCATCAGCATTTTCTATGATAATGCAGAACATTGAAAACCTTAATGCTACAAACTATGCTATCTGGTACACCTATAATGCCAATCTTGACGATACTGCTAGATTACCGATCCTGTTATTCATTACATCCGTATAAGCAAATATCGAGTTTTATGAGTTTCTAAGTTGAAACAAATTTGATCATCCTAAATAGCGCATTAAAAACAGAAACACAATTAATTAAGATAAAAGCCAAAATGACTGTCAACCCTGAAGCAAATGAGAATATGAGATAAGCATTAGCATAATAACATTCATAGCTTGATTTCATATCATTACGTGCCTCCCTACCATAATGGCATTCCGCATCATTTGGTGTTAAAAAAGTGCACTACGATATCCATAAAGGCCAAAAGATTTGTGGTTCTCATTTTCAGATAGAGACATGGAGCGACTAGTAAGCAATTCCATCACACAAACAACAGACAAAATGGATTTTAGAAAATTCTTATTTCTCAACTATTTTACAATTAATGAAATGCCTATAACCTCTAGATCCGAATGATAAGAAAAATGACTTAGTCTGGCTTATATTGGTGAAATTTGTGTTCCAGTGTGGAGCCGAAAGAGAGAAAATAAAAGACTTAAGCTCCTATCAAGTGTGGTAATTACAGATATTAACACCAAAATCATAGAGCATTTGTAGTGGCAGTTTAGCAACTTCATCAACCAATTTAAAGGTAAATAGTTCCAATAATAGATCAAGCCTATGATTTTAGCTACATTGCCATTAAATGCAATTTTAGGCTATTCTTGATCATATATGATATTCATCAATATCTTGGTAAGCAAAACTGAGTAACAACTTCAAACTTTATAAGCCAGAAATAAGGGAAAAGGAAGTAACAAATTTAACTAACATATGTAAAACTATAAAGTAAGAGTTCCTCAGAGAAATAAAATATTGAAATAAGGAGCAACAAACAAAAGTCCAAATGACATAAGGCTTGCCGACGCAGTAACTCACTCTCACTATCACCAAAGAGATCAAAAAACAACATCTACAGCTGTAATTTGCTTTCTTTACAGTTTCAGTGGAAGAAGCAAACCGAAAAGGGTATTAATGCTCAAATCAGAAGCCCTAGAGTAAAAATTCAAGCAAGCACGGATCTAAATTCTTGATAAAAAGAAAAAAAAATCCGTTGACGGTACATGAAAAACTACGAATTTCAGCACTTGCCAGCATACCTGATGATATAATGGATGTAATAAAAATTAAATGAAAGAAATTCAACAGATGCAGAAAATTACGGAGGATAATTGAAACAAATGCGATGATGAACTCGAGCTCCGTTGAATCGAAACTCCTCTTGCGTAACCTAATTAAAAAAAAAGACGGATATAGATATTTATATATATATATATATGAAAGAGAGAGAGAGAGAAAGGGGATTAGGGCAGGTAATCTATGGAGATTGGGGAATTGCAGAATTGAAAGCCGATGAATCGATGAAGAAGAAGAGTACACTGCCTTCGTCGTCTCCCTCTTCCGTTATTTTCTCTCTACACCCTATATATATTTTTCTTTTTCTTTTTTGGTTACACAATGTTTATATATTTATACTCTCTACTAATTATTACCGGTATACTCCCAAAAGAAATCATTTCTATCTACTGCTTAAAATTGAAAGAGCCTCTCATATTTAAATATATTTTTACTAAAAACATTCAAAGGTTTAACATCATAATATGTCAAAATTTATAAAAATATTAAAAAATATTCAATCTATTTATATTTTTATAATATTTTAAAATTAGTGTCACACACGTTCAAAATTGTATTACAAATAGAATGAGATGGAGATAATATTATTTATTTTTTTCAAAATTAGAAATAATTCTTATCTTTTACAATATATAAAATTAATGTGATGGATGAAACTTTAAATCACAAATTATCTATTATAGGAAGAAATGACCATCATAATAACTATTCGGTGTTTTTGGGTCATTCAAAAACACCCCTATACATTATTTGATATTAAATGGTATTCTATTTTTTCTTTTGACTTTCTGAAATCTGTAATATATCTTCCAATTTTTTTCCCTTCAATAGTTTAATCATATCAACTGATATAATTCGAAAAATTTCGTTTACATTTTACGCACACACGAACATGTGCCCAAAATTACTAGCGTTAATAAATCTCCCAATCCAAAATTTCTTCTATCGCCTGCAGTTTGATTTTGACTATAAAAAATAACCAGCGACCCGTACACATTGCAAGCGAGTTCGATTACTAAATAATAGCTCACCCACCTATGTTAAATTTTTTGTAGTTAAATTTTTTATTTCTTTTCTTCTTTGAATATCAAAATAATTATTTAGAAATTAGTTGTAATTTTTTAAATAGTCAATTATCAACGCAATTCTGATAGAAATTAATTTAATATAAATAAAAGTTCACAAAATAGGGTGATCTTATGAATATACAAATGTCTCAAATGCATGAAGTATTTTATTTAATTGGATTTCCTTTTTAATTTTTAAATATGTTATCTGTGTATTTAATTTTTACATGTTGGGCTATGCTAGATTAGTTATGTTTGTGTTTGAATGTGTTATTTTATTTATTTGTTTCTCTTTTATGCTATACTAACAATTAATCTCGTACTATGTACGAGATTGGTTTTTTTCGTTCCTTTTTATTTTGATTAAATAAATTTCTAATAAAGTTGCTAAAATAATATTTTAATGACTTTGCCATTTTGTATTTAATCTATTTTAAAAGAAGAGTGGGATGCAAAAATTAATGTTTGTTTAATAAAATATGTTATATTTATATAATATTCTTATTAAAGTGGTATTTTTTAAAAATAATTTGTCATTATAATCGTCTCATGTTATAATTGTAATTTTTGTACAAATTTGATGATTAAATTTATTATTTGATCATGTAATTTATATATATAAATATATATATATATATATATATATATATATATATATAATTGTTGGAGTGTATACCCTAGTGGCTAATTATGTAATAATTGTGACACTATATTTATGTTATGTTTTGGTTAAATGATAATTTCTTTTATTATATTTTATTTTCTGCGTTATATAAATGTCCTTAGAAGAATAATATTAATTATATGTATTCAAGTATGTGACTTAAATATGAGATTATATAAGTATGTTATATATATCATTATTCTTAAATGTCCCTAGTCGAGTATTATTATTAGTGAGACAACAATAATACATTGAGACTAGTATGTGAATTGATTGATAGTCACATCTCATTGGTCATAAATATATACGAGATTATTAAGTTGATGTATATGTATCATGTTAGAGAACAATGTATTGGACAAACCCACTATGAGAATTTTACATTGAGCATTATGTTATGTGTCATAAGTAATTCTCATAGTAACAATGATGTAATGGTCCTTCGACCTGAAGTCATGACATTTTTACATAAGGAGTTATGTGTTTTGACATTGTCAAAATTCACCTTTAACCGGATTGACGATAAAGTTGATTTTTGGTGTCAAAAGTCACCTTTAACCGGATTGACGATAAAGGTGATTTTTGGATGCATCATGAGTTATGTGAGAAATGGGAATGATGTAGATGGAATTTAACCCTCCTATACATTAGGGTGATATCTATAGGTATCTTGATTGAGTGAGACTATGAAATGCATGACCATGCTCAAATAGAGATTTGTTTCATATAGTCTACACATTGATCAAGAAAACTGAGATTAAATTGTGAAGAGGATGACACATCCATGCCTTGAATTTAATCTTAGATATCAAGGTTAAAAGGATTAAATTACATTGAAACATTGGTCACGAAAAGGTTGCGTCGAATCAACGACTTTATTATTAATTGGATAACAGTGATGTATTACTAGATATCACTCACTGTTTATAATTTTCTAATATGATTTAAAATTATTGCCAACGTAATAATAACCTACAAGGTCGTACACTAAAAATATTCATTAAGGAGATATAATTTAAATGTCAGTAATTTTAATATATCAATAAGATTGATTTTATTTAAATCATCGCTTTAAATTATATGTATATATCTGTATATATATTAGAGTCCCTTGGAAGAAAATATGATATATATTTATTTGACATATATATTAATTAAGTGAGACTTAATTAAAATATATAATAAATATAAAATTCAAATTTTATTCTCCTAATTAGTTTAGAGTTTGTAATTACTCTATACACAGATTTATATAGGATATATTCGTTGTTCTCTCTAATATACGTTTTCTGAAAATATCATATACATTTTCTGAAAAATCCTATTTTCTGAAAAACCCTAACAGCTCATAAGAGAGAGACTAGAGTTGAGAAAGAGAAAAACCCTAGCAGCTCATAAGAGAGAGACTAGAGTTGAGAAAAAAACCCTAGCAGCTCATAAGAGAGAGACTAGAGTTGAGAAAGAGAAACAGATTCAACAACTAGTACTGCAATTCTCCTTGCTTCTCATAAGAGAGAGACTAGAGTTGAGAGAGACACACATACACACAAATTCAACAACTAGTACTGCAATTCTCCTTACTTCTCATAAGAGAGAGACTACACACAAATTCAACAACTAGTACTGCAATTCTCCTTGCTTCTCATAAGAGAGAGACTACACATAAATTCAACAACTAGTACTGCAATTCTCCTTGCTTCTCATAAGAGAGAGACTAGAGTTGAGAGAGAGAGACACACACACACACACAAATTCAACAACTAGTACTGCAATTCTCCACACACACACAAATTCAACAACTAGTACTGCAATTCTCCTTACTTCGGATCGTGAGACGATTCGTGTGGTGTTCTCGTGTGGTGTTCATAAGGATACCGTAGAGACTTCGAATATGGTGCAATTCTCCTTACTTCGGATCGTGAAACGATTCGTGTGGTGTTCTCGTGTGGTGTTCATATGGATACCGTAGAGACTTCGAATAGGGTGTTCGTGTAGATATCGTAGAGGCGTCATCCAGTTGGAGGGGTGTTCGTGTGGATACCGTATGTATCCTCGGGTTAAGGTTTCATTTTTTTGTTTTAAATCATTTTTTTTCACTGCGTTTTATTTGTTGAAACCCTACAATAATATCGTTATCTGTCCAAAAATAAAAATATTTTGTGTCATTTAATAATCAGGTTTGGGTTTGATTTTTTTTATCCGTAATCTGTTTTCCTCAATTTTTCTCAATGTATCGTATAAATTATTTTATATAATTGTAACCATACTAATTGTTTTTCTCAATGTATCGTATAAATTATTTTATATAATTGTAACCATATTAATTGTTAGGTCAAGTATGTACAGGTTGTTGTTAACTCTAGTAAGAATTAATTGAGTACGAACAAAATTCGATACGTCACTTGAAGATTGACTGTCAAGAGACCTGCAAAAAAGTCTTCCTAAGGGGAAGGTTTCAACTATTGGAGACCCTCCAATGTGAAGTAATAAGGTTTCAAAAGAGAATAATACCGTAAGTTGGGTAAAGATTGCGTACCTTTGATGAACAAGACCTATGTATTTATATAGTAGGATTGAACTTTCTAGACTTGCAGAATCATAATTGTATCGAATTAAGATTCTATTTTGAGATAAGGATTGAGATATACATTCCTAATCCCTATGATTGAGAATTTTTCCTAACCATACTCGATCACTTGAGTTTTCATGACCAGCTAGGTCTCATAAATTACAAAATTCCATGATCAGCTAGGTCTCATTAATTACGAAATTTATGGCCACTAGGCCGGAGGATCTCATCTATCCAAATACCCTTTTAAAATTAGGGTATATTAATTATCGCATGCTAGCATTTATTAACGGGTAAGCCTACACATATCACTAATGAATAGAATATGAGAAAAAAAAAAAAAAGATGTATGTCAAGTATCACATAATTTGACTATGTAAAACACATAATTTCAACTATTAAAAAATGATTAAATCTAAACAATTTAAATTATGTTAAATTTTCACTATTAATATGAAAATATTTTACATTGTCAATTGGGACAAAACTTGGTGCACCATCTATTTTTTCATGTTCGCTATTAAGGATAAAATGTTATTTTAAACTAATATTTGTGTATCTTATTTTTTTTCTGCTAGTTCAAGTAAAAAGTTTCACTCAATTTTGAATTATAGGATTTTAAAATTTTATTTGTGTGAAGTGAAATGTATCTCTAATTTTAAAATTGAGAAAATAATACATACGTTTTATAATACAACTCTTAGAACGGAAAAAATCCTATAAATCTAACTATAAGGTTCATGTTTTGCTTGATCTAGTGATTAAGATTTAATATTGTTTTATTTATTAAATCGTATAAAAATTAAAAACTATATTAAATTTTGGTAAACAATGTTGTAAGTTGAACCCATGATTAGATAAAATGATAAAGTAAAACTAATTTCACATTTTGTAAATATGAGATGTGAACTATAACTATATACAATTTCGATACGTATGCAGAAAATATTTCATATCATAGATAGATTGCTGCTAATATTTAAATAAAATAAGAATTTAGAATAGTAATTGACATATTTATAAAGTTAGGGGTAAATTAAAATAACAAAATAAAGTTTAAAATGAAAAAAATAATATAACCTCAATAAATGTATATGAAACTACTATACCCACGTAAAAGCTACGGGAAAACACATGAAAAGGTAGATTGAGTTGTCGTTCCACTTGAAAAAATAAAAAAACAAAACTCCTTACGTCGTCTTTCTGCTATCTCTTCTTCTCCGCGCAGTAGTGCACAGTCTTTCCTCTTCTCACCCCTCTTCTATAATGAGATTCGTATACGGAGGATTTGACGATGTAAAAGTCAGTCAGTATAATTACAACATTATTCACAAATCTCCCTCTCTCAGTCCGTACAATTTTGCAAGTGTCGGTGTGCTCTTCCTCCTTATCTAGAGTTTGAAATTTTATATAATTCAGGATGTGGAGTTAAACATGTAGTTACTTTTACCAATTAGCTAATGTAACTTTATAGTGATAGATATAGATGTGTAATGTTGGATAATGTAATAAAATTTTGGAGTATATTAAAAGTTTGAAACTCATTGATTCAATTTATTTTTTTAGTGGATATCTACTATTTATTAGCAGATATTACTACGGATATTAGTTTATCAATAGATACTGTATCAACAAATATATTAGTTCATCAGAGGATAATATCTCGTTAGAGGGTATTATCTAGTCAGTGGATACCTCCTCTTTATCAGTCGATATTTATTAATCAGAGGATATTTCCTCATCAGTCAATATTTACTCATCAGTTGATATTTATCCTCTAATACCTGTATCAACCGACAACCTTTATCCCTTGATGGTCGGACTTTATTTATCCTCTGATGGGTTGAACGATATCTTTGTCAGAGGGTATTATCTAGTCAGTGGATACTTCCTCTTCATCAGTCGATATTTATTCATCGGAGGATTTTCCACATCAGTCGATATTTCTTCATCAGTTGATATTTACTTATCAGTTGATATTTATCCTCTGATGCATGTATCAACCGACAACTTTTATCCCTCGATGGTCGGACCTCATTTATCTTCTAATGAGTTGAATGACTTGTTGTTGACCCATTTATGTCATTATTATTTCGCCCACGTTCACCCACAACTGATTAATTTGTTATAATCCCTAGTTTATCGATTAATAGTTATTATCTCTATTATAAATAGATATTAATTCGTTCATTATATACATAGAAATTATATACATCTTCTCTGGTCTTTTTCTTCTAATACATCCGGTTAAAGAAAGTCGAAAGTTGTTCCTAAACATTGATCTAATTCTAGTGTTCGGTAGATCAGTGATGTTTTTCCTGGATAAGTATTGTAGAAGGGGATTGAATATAATACTCTTTAAGTTTTCAAACTTTTTACAAACAATGAACAAAAGGAATGAACAAGTATTGTATTCTGTTGTAGCTTCTGCGTGTTAAATAGAAATAATATAACACAGAACTAAAAACCACACAGAAATTTCAAAACTAATAAAGTTTATTAATCTTTAGGTTTTGCTACAACCTGATTTTTCAATCAGTTTCCTTTTCTGAAATGAGAGTCTCAGTTTCTATTACAAGAAAGAAAAACTATGTATCTTTTCTGTGTATGTGTATCTCATATCTCTGTTCTCCTTTCTTTTTTTTTTTATAGAAAGAGGCTGTCTATTTATAGACATATTTCTTGTTCAACACTCTTTCTTTACATTAAAGTGTACAAGAATACGCAAACAGGAGTTGGTATAGTAAAGATATATAAAGATTTCTTTCCATCCATTCCCGTTTTTCTGTAGAACTTTTCTATCTCTTTTCCCTCTTGCTTTGATTGTTGTAAACTTGACAGGATTTAGAAAAGTAGCCGAAAAAGTTCAATCACTTTTCTTTCCTGTTTCTGTAGCTCTGTCATGTCGTGCGAAGTTATCTTTTCTTTTAGTGCATGAAATCAGTGGACTTTGGTGATGGTCGAGAGCAGACTTTGGCGCTGAGTTTGTTATTCTTTGATGGTACTCACTTTGGCGCAAAGTCTTTTAACCATACTTTGGCGCTATGCTTTTTTCTACTAATACCGAGCACTTTGACGATAGCCTTTTTATCCTTTAACGCCGAGTACTTTGGCGATATCCATTTTATCCCTCGATGCCTGAGCACTTTGGCGCTAGTGTAAATTACCCGACGACTTTAGCGATGAGTAATTTTGGGCTTCACTTGACTTTAGCAATAGATAACTTCCCCATAACTTTGGTGACAGTCATTTGATTTTGGCGTTGAAGTATTTTGCACAGAGTTTGGTGACAACCAAACTGATTTTGACGACAGTCAAATGACTTTGGCGTTGAAGTTATTTGTGCAGAATTTGGCAATAGCCAAACTGACTTTGGCGACAGTTATTCTTGAAACTCATTAAAGAATTCTAACTCTTTTCTGTCAGGTCTTCAACTTCAATGACAGACCAATTTCACAACAATTGCATAGTTATGCTTCCAAATTTTACAAGGCTCATTATGTTAAGTTATCTAATCATAATTTACAAATAGGCAATCACCTAGACCCAACAAGTGAGGACTGTTGAATCTGGGAGGTATATTCTATTTGAAACCTATGAGCACCAAGATAATTCTCTGAGGGGGCAGAATATTTCCTTAAGGATAGTGAGTGTCACACCTCAGTCCAATCAATATTTACTCTAAATTCTTTATGAATTTCCTTTTCGTTTAGTTAATTTTTTTACAATCTTATGGAAATATGTAATTTGTTTTAGATTCTACTATGTTCACTTCCTCTAAAGTTGCTCCTGATTTTACCGATCTGAACCTTTTGCTGGCTCTAACTTTAAGAGGTGGAAAACAAAACTTCCTATAATTCTCATCATTGCAAAGTTGATTTTGTTCTCAAAACTCCTAAACCTCCTGAACCCTCGAAGGAAGTCAATGACTCTGAATTACAAACCTATCAAACTAAAGTAAGCAAATGGGAATCTGTTGAAAAGGTTTGTAGAGCTATAATTCTAAACTCGTTGGCAAATAAACTCTTTGATGTTTACAGTTCTTACAAGTTAGCCTGTGACATTTGGGAAGCTTTGATCACAAAATATGTAGTTGAGGATGTTGGGATCAAGAAGTATGCAATTGGGAACTTTTTGCATTTCAACATGAATGAAAAGAAGGAAGTTTCTGCTCAAATACATGAATATCATCTCTGGTTGTTGAGCTATCCAATGAAGGAATTGTGTTACCTGATGTCTTTGTAGTAGGGTCTTTAATAGAAAAGTTACCAGACTCCTGGAAAGATTACAAGAATAATATAAAGCACAAAAGGAAATACTTCACCCTTAAGGAGCTGATAGTTTACATACAGATTGAGGAAAAGAATAGAAAAATTGATAAGGAAGGCAAGGCCAAGGAGCTGCTATCAAAGGCAAATCTGGTAGAGGAGTAACTGAGAAAGCATCAAGGGAATAAGAAGAACAATTTCAAAGAAGGGCCCAAACATTTCGCTCAAGGGAATAAGCAGAGTGCAAGTAGAATCTACATCGAGGGGGATGAGACTTCTACCTACCACCAAGATCAAAGTGATAGTAACCCAACCTATGTGATTATTAATCCCATGAAGTAGGATCTTATGGGTAATAACAAGTCACAGGGTGATCTGGAGGCACTATTTGACAATCAATTTTTGAGTCCTCCCTATGGTGCAGAATACTGCATTACTACAATGATGAGGTTGAGTCTTCAAACTCTTAATGCATTCTTCTAGCTCAAATTAAGCAATATGCTTAAACTGTAGAGCATACTTGATGAGAAGCACCTAAGTGAGTATGAGGTGGGGCCGCCTCCATGACAATAAGGCATGTATTTGTAGAGCACTCATTATTTTCTAGGTATAGGTGCACGACCATAAATGTGTCAAATCGCGTAGAATAGTCAAGATGTAAGACTGCAGTGTGAGAGATTTGTACTAATGGCTCACAAAAAAGGGAGGAGGTTCATAAAAACTCTTGTTTCACCAAGTCCTGTGAGTCAAGTCTTATCTACTATATGTACTGGTTCATAGTCCAAAAGACACTGGTACTTATGCATTATATTCTTTTATTCTTAACCAGACATTCATACTCTCTTTTATCATTCTGCACCTTTGATATATGTGGGGATAATGCAGTAAAATTTTGGAGTATATCAAAGGTTTGAGACTCATTGATTGAATTTATTTCTTGGTGGATATTTGTTCTTTATCGACAGATATTATTGCATCAGCAGATATTAGTTCATCAGTAGATGCCGCATCAACTGATACTACGTCAACAAATATATTAGTTCATCATAGGATAATACCTCGTCAGAGGGTATTATCTAGTTAGTGGATACCTCCTCTTCATCAATCGATATTTATTCATCGTAGGATATTTCCTCATCAGTTGATATTTACTCATTAATTGATATTTATCCTCTGATGCCTACTTCAACCAATAGCCTTTGGTCGGACCTCATTTATCCTCCGATGGGTTAAACGACTTGTTGTTGTCCTGTTCATGTCATTATTGTTTCACCCACGTGAACCATGGATTAATTTGTTGTAATCCCTAGTTTATCGATTAATCATTATTATGTTGATTATAAATAGATATTAATTCGTTCATTATATACATAGAAATTATATACATTTTCTCTGGTCTCTTTCTACTGATACACGTCTGGTTAAAGAAAGTCGAAAGTTTTTCCTGAACATTGATCTAGTTCCAGTGCCCAGTTAGATGAGTGAGGACTGTTGAATCCTGGAGGTATATTCTGTTTGAGACCCACGAACATTGAGATAATTCTCCGAGGAGGTAGAATATTTCCTTAAGGATAGTAAGTGTCACGCTTCAGTCTAATCAATATTTATTTTGAATTCTTTCTAAATTTCCTTTTCGTTCAATCTCATATGTAAGTGCATAAATTAATATTAAAGATTAAATTTGTCTGTTGAATAAAGGGGTTTATGGAAGAAACAAGTATCAATACTCATTTAATATTAAATAGTTCATGAGATCAATCATAGAGTATTTGTTGCAGAGAATTAAAAGGTCCTTTAAATCACAATATGTTAAATTAAATTTGGATGCAAGCATAATAATGTCTGATTTATGTTTAATTTTAGATAAATGTTTTGACCAGCTAGCCAGAATGAAGAAAAGGATAAGCTAATTTTGGCGACCCCAAAATCTCGTATAGGACTTGGGCACCGTCAAAAATTGACAACATCAAAATAACATCATCCAAGCATACATAACATGAAATAAGGGAAAATATAGTCTCTATTATATTAACCAAAATAATAGTCTAACAACGAAAGTCTGTGAAGGACCCATACAGGCCTTACAATCTAAATATCTCTATAACAACCTCACGCTTCACTTTTCCTCAAAATGCCATCCACAAGAGAGCGATCAAGAAACGTTCATCATGTCATTTTTGTTTTGCCTTTATTAGACGGCTCGAACTTTTTGTCATAACTTGTAAAACATTTAATAATAGTCACGTGAGCGATTACACTCGCAAGTATATAGTCATGCGTTGGGTGAGCCTTGAAAGATAGATAATTTATAGGGTTTAAGTGTTTGTGAGGTTGGGCGAAGACAATGCTGATACCTCTTGATAAATGGAAAAGATATAGCTTCCAGGGTCCCCGAGTGATAACGAGGGATTTGACCATTGAAAGAATCTTGAATAATTCACATACGCCTTGTAACCATGTTCGTTTGGCGCATGTGTCCTTAGGAACTCCATATCAAACAGTATATCAGTTGGCCAACCTGACCACCATCTGACTTCATCATAATGACATACGTATTCAAAACAGAAATCTTTTATCTACGAGGGTTTGGTTACTGATGCCTCGGTTTCCATCCCCTATTATTCCAAGGCCCGGGGTGCTAGGCAGATGCATCCCACTAGCCTTTAGTTACCCACACGGATATACTTCCAAGTATAAGGTAAGAAAAATTAAGTCTTTTTATATCCGTATAGGATTTACCTTGGCGTGTTAGTGGATTTGAATAACTAACATTCGCCCAAAGAATGCTTGATTCTAGTACAACATTTTTCACGTACATTAGATCAATAGATCGTACGTTACTTATCTTTGAAGATATTGAATAAATGATAATACGTATTAAATGAAAAAGACAGAGTGAGTATATACTTGCATTTGTCCTTAGCTATTTCTAAATCAAATCACTTGTAAGTGAAAGACTCTGTAAAACATGTACATTGACATAATATGAGAACTTTATGCCATAGGTTTGGTCACATTGCTTTTCTTTGCCTGCAAATCCTTACTATACTGTTGGGTCTCTAAGACCAAAAAGGAGACAAGTATGGGTCCCCAAGGGTACTAACCTAAATGGACCCAAGTCCTGTTGGGTACCAAAGTGACTCTGCTTATGATTTGTAGGATGTGAGCAAGGAACAAATTTGGTACTTGGACATTGAATGTTAAAGACATATGACAGGAGACAAAGCCTTGCTCACCAATTTTAAGGAAAAAGATGGACCTCAAGTAATTTTTGGAGATAACAATTCTGGAAAAACTAAGGGATATGGTTCAGCAGAAAATGGTATAGTTTGCTTCAACAAGTTTGCTTATGCGGAAGGTCTCAAGCACAACTTACTTAGCATAAGTCAGTTGTGTGACAAAGGGCATAAGGTTACCTTCTTAGACAATCAATGTCAAGTAAGAGATCTTCAAACAAATTCTCTAAAGCTTTCTGGTTCAAGCTAAGTCCTGCTGAAACAACTTGTTTTCTTGCTAAAGTTTCAATAGATGCTAGTTGGTTATGACATAAGAGACTTTCACACTTAAATTTCAAAACAATTTCAAAACTTGTTTCTAAAGAACTAGTAAAAGGTTTACCAAAATTTTCCTTTGAAAAAGAAAAACCATGTAGAGCTTGCCAATTTGGTAAGCAAACAAAACAATCTTTCATAAGTAAACCTGAAAAATCAAACTCTGTGCCTCTCCAACTATTTCATCTTGATTTGTTTGGCCCTATATCAACTAGTCTTGGTGGAATGAAATATGGATTCATTATAGTGGATGATTTCACAAGATATACATGGGCATTATTTCTTGCACACAAGAATGATGCATTAGCAGAGTTTGAGAAGTTCAGCAAACAAGTGCAAAATGAGAAGGAGCTAAGAATCAAGTCAGTAAGAAGTGATCATGGAAAAGAATTTGACTTTGGAGGCTTCACTAAATTCTCTGATAAGCAAGGAATATCTCACAACTTCTCAGCACTGAGAACTCCACAGCAAAATGGAATGGTTGAAAGGAAAAATAGAACTTTGGAAGAAGTAGGAAGAACATTGCTTGATGATGCTAGACTACCTGTGTGACGACCCCATAATCCCGTACCGGACTAGGGCATCATCATAAGAAGGTAAAGATAACCATTCATCCATTCCTAAATAAATACTGAATAAAAACAGCATTTAAGAGTTATTACAACCCAAGAATTAAGTAATTACAGCGGAAGCTATTACATCATTTCCTAATAACAAAATAAATCTCATCAACTCTTCAAACGTCTTCCTTCTTTCCTTCATTCATTCCTTTCTTTCCTTCATCAATTCTATCAAAAGGATAAACACTTAGCAGCTTATCATCTTTGCTTTCCCCTTGTCAGAGGGTTCAGCCTTAGCTTTCTGTCCTGCAAATCATTAACATTCAACATGGGTGAGCGTTTTACGCCCAGCAAGTATATACACATTGAGGAAAATATGAATAAATCAATGGATTTCATCTGGAATCAAAGGAGAGAAATTCAAATTCTGTTTGTGGGGCTTGGTGAAGCAATACCAAGACCTCGGAAACCTTCACATATCCTTGAGGATGCACTGATGATATACAACTTGTGATCCTCCATTGAAGAAAGTCAGGTATACACCAGATCATAACTTTCAAATATCCAACGGGGGCTGCACCCGCGGATCTGCTAACCATACAGTACCCAGCTGGCCAGGCTGGACCGCATGATCCCTCTGAGTGACTACGTAGTCAAATAGCATTTCCTCTTGGTCAGGTGAAGAACACATCAGCACCTTTCCTTTCCTCTTGCCAACCATGTGGCATAACCCCCATAAGGGCATCATTCACATTCTCATTGCACAGATATAAGATTGAAAACATAGCTGAAATTCAAAGCTCATTTATATCCATGCATCATCATTCATATCATGCTAGCAGAATCAAAAGCATAGCATGCTCATGCATCAGAACAATTAAAGTATAAATCCAACCTTCTACGCATATCGGAACAAATGATAATGCGTTAAACTGAAATAAGCACGAGATTGTGAATATACTTGCCTCAGTCCTTTGCTTACGACCAAATTTAATTTACTCGTGAGTGGAAAGTTCTGTAAGAATATACATATCACAAGATGAATTTATTATCTGGGTTAAAATATGAGGGAGAAATGCACATGTGATGTCCTTAACTTTTAACGTCTCAATCTGATATAAAAACTATTAAGGTTAAGAAATCAATTCAAACATCTTAAAATAATTTAAGAAAATAGCATTTTATAGTTTTAAAACAAACTGCGCATCAGGGAATTACTACGCTTTAATTTCATCGGAGATTAATATCTCATCGGGGATTAATAACCCATCGGGGATTAACTCATCGGGGATTA
>CM025785.1:27252650-27270685 GCA_014636745.2 Centella asiatica | reverse complement strand
ATCGGGGATTAACTCATCGGGGATTAATAACCCATCGGGGATTAACTTATCAGGGATTAACTCAAACCCGTCAGAGACTAAGTTAAAGTCTGTCTCAGATACAGGGTCGTCTTCCTCACTCCTCCATGTGTGGTGCCCTCAACCAAATCCACACTTAGGTCAAAACTCATCATTCTCTCAGTGATACATAACATTTCTTTTGGTCTGCATGCCATCCTAAACACGGTTTAGGGTAAAGAAAATCAGGTTAAGGAATACTCAAGCATGGGGTTGCGACTACTGTCAACAGAATGTTTGGTAGTTAAAGGTTTGTCCATCAGGTGGTTGTCAACAACACTACACCCATCTAGACAACTTGAAATAAATGACATTTACTCCGATCGTTAGAATATGCATTAAGTCATATTTTTGAAAATAAATGAACATGGTATTAAAGGTGGTAGGCAGAGCAGAGACGCAAGAAATTTAGCAAGACTTAAATAAGATGCTCTTACCTCCTTACTGTAGGAAGAAAATAAATGCTCCGGTTTATCCTTCAAGAAGAACTGCTGTCTCGAAAATCAAATTTAAGTTTGATGGAAGTTTAGAAAGGTAGAATCAAGGTTACAACAGCGTGATGTGTATATATATCACTTGGTTGAACAACAAGAACCGTAGGATCAACTTGATCTCAGCTGTTGGTTATGAAAAGAAAGGAAATGACTGAAGAAGGAGAGAGTGATTGAAATGGCTGCTGCGTCCTTCGGTCATCTTTCATAGCTGACTCTAGGGTAATGATAGGGATGATGAGCATTTAATGCTGCTGTCTCCCCCCCAGCAGTGAAGTATTTTAAAAAGAAGATGAGTACTGTAGCTACCCGCGAAACACTCTTTTAAGGGTAGAACAACTCATAACCTCATGAGCTTTACAAAATAATAAAAATAAAAAAAATCTTTTGGACATCACATTGCAGATAAATTTTTTTTTTTTTCATAAAAAGAAATATATAATTTCGATATTCACAACTTATAAGAAAATAATTTTCATGAAGAAAATAAGCTAAAATAATTAAATTTCATAACGAAATTTATTTACAAATCTGGGTCTTCACAACCTGAGTATTTCTGGGCAGAAGTAGTGAATACTACTTGCTATACGCAAAATCGTTCTCTCATACATCCAACTCTAAGCAAGACTTCATTGTGGAATGTCCTGCTGTACGATAAATTGTTGTTGCCACCAACCCTGCTGGTACGACCAAACCTAGCAGGAAGAGAGGTGCTACTGCTCAAATTCAGCAGCTTAAGAAGAAAACTAAGGCAGTCTTTGTTGATCCCCATTTTGATCCAGCCACCCTCGACTCTGAGGAAAGAGAAATGTATGATTTTTTTCATGGAATTATACAATGAAGACACTGCTGCCAAGGCTATTGCTGAAGGATGATCTGATGTTGAGCTTCCCACTGATGATGAGCAAGAGCCAAACAAGCAGGATATACCCTTTGTTGTCCCCATTACCACTGTATCAGCAGAGGATGAACTCTTCCAAGAAATTGACAAGTATCATTCTGCTGCTAAGTCACCAATGGTTCCTGCTGCTTCAAAAAGTTCCTCTAATGAACTTTTCAAGAAAATTGATGTGGTTACAAAGGAGGTCCTTGCTGATGACCAACCTACACCTACTGCTGAACTACTATCAGTAAGTGATGCTACCACCCTACTGAATTGGTAAGCATCACTAAAATACTAGAGCTTGTTGACACACCTGACAGTGTTCCAGGTCCAGCAACAAAGGATGATCTTGCTGATGTGGAAATAACAGGAGAACATCGGCATACTATCTTACCTCTTGATGATTTGATCAAACCTGAGCCGATCATGGAGGAATTTGAAATTGATTAGTCAATAGAGACTCCACCTACCAACAAACCTTATGCTACTTGAAGATTGGTTCTGCCTCCCTTTGTTATTCGAGAAAGTGTACAACCCTTGAAAAGAAAACACATTGCTGTGAAGGAAAAGGGCAAAGTAAAAAAGACAGAGTCAAGCAGTAGTGACTCTGAAAGCTTTGATGAGATTCTTGCTAAAAGGCGAATGGAGCAGAAATTTGAGGAACTCATCAAAGCCCTACTGATACAAGATGCAAAACAAGTAGGCTTGGATCCCAAGGCCTACCTTGCTGAACAATTCTTGGAAGGACCTAGTGGTCTCTCCCCAATCTAAGTACTTGTTAAGGGGGAGCCTACTGATGAAAGAGAGGACCATGACAAAGATATCAACATACGCCCTGCTGATGAAAAGCCTGTTGTTGAGGGGGAACAAGTACACAAAGAGACTGACACCGAGCGAATGGCCAAGGTAAGTGCTGCTTAAATCAGAATGGTCAAAAGAGACCTAACTGAGGACAATAGTATTGACCTTCAAAATGACTACTACCTTCTCGACTATGGTCTTCACCTCACAGTAAGGCATTTTCGACGGATTTTGCTAAAGAGACTGAAGGAACTTGGCTTTAATGCACCTATTAGACATACATCATACTATACATATGCAGAAACAGAGATTGTGCTCTTCAAACACTTTTTGGATTGGATGGTTACAGAAAGATCCAAGGACTTCATTGCTGAAAATGTAAGCAACATTTATGGGACATCCGCAGTCACCAAAAAAGAGCTTCAAGAAAAAATCATCCCTTCTAAAGCATCAGCAAGGAATCGACGACTCTGGCTTGGATTGATGACTTCTTCTCGTATATGTTCCCTGCTAATTTTCTTCTCTTCCTACCCATGCTCCATGCTTACTGGTGTTGAATGGGCATGCGCGCAATCTCTGACTCCTTCAGAGGGGTGCCAAACTTCATGGTGCTTCTTGAAAATCCTTGGAGGGCAACCTGGAATATGATCGACTCAGCTCCACATGCTGATGACATTGCTGCTGCCTTTGCCAGCAGACTTTGAATGGACATACGCAGACACAAATTCCCCATCATCCCTGCTGCCAACATTTCTATTGCTGAAGGGTTCATTCCTCCTGCTGACCTATCTGAAGACCTTTCTTGTGCTAGAATTGGACGATTTGCTTCTGGAAAGTCTATTGTTCCAGTTCAGCTTGAAGATTCCTATCCTTCTAAGCCGCCTCCTACTGCCTCTAAGCTATCAAAGACAGCTTGCTCGTACTCCTCCAAGTCCACAAAGAAAAGGCTTGCTGAACTGGACTCCAAGATGGACAAAGTCTTAGTAAGTCTTGCCTCCCAACCTGCTGAATCTGCTCAAAGCTCCAAGGCACTTCCTGCTGCTTCTGATCTTGAAGACTGGATCAATAAGATGGAGCGTAAGCAAGATCAAATATTGCTCACTCTCAACAAGCTGATTGACTTTCTCCCTTTAATGGCCGATGATATCAAAAAGGGGGAGAGAGATCATGATGCAGCACAACAACAACAAGATTAAATGGTTTTAATTCTTACTCCTATCCCTGCTCCTACGGCTTTAACTCTGGCTCCTATCCTCGCTCCTACGACTTTAACTCCTGTTCCTATCCCTACTCCTACTGTGACCCCTACTGTTGTGGCCAGAAGAAGAGTTCCCAAGCACATCCCTGATTCTGTTGTACAAATTCTTAATCCTTCTCCTTATATGAGTCTGCAAAAGGCTCTTGAAGAAGTGGATGTGATGACAAAGAAGTCAAGGCTTGCTGAAAGTCTCAAACTGCTTGCAAGCATCAAAGACTCTAAATCCAAAATCAAGTAGTATGAGTTGAAAATGAAGAAACTCAGAGACCAGCAGAATGAAAGGGAGTACAATCGCAAGAAAGAAAGGATGGAGAGTAGGAAGCAGGAAAAGAAGGCTATTAAAAGAGAAAGGGAGGAGGCTGAAGAAAATAGAAGACTAAAGCTGTTGAAGTATAGAGAAGAAGATCAGCAAGGATCTGAAGGATCTGCTGATAGTGAAGATTAGCAAGAATTTTATTTTAACTGCCTAATTGTCTTTTACTTTATTTTGTTTTCATTCATCATTCATGTACTTCATAATTTTCTTATGAAATGAAATAAACCTTGTTGCTTGTTGTGGTGATCAAAATAACTCATTTTGACATCATCAATTAGGGGGGATTGTTGATGCACCCCTGCTTATATTACTATTGCTTAAAGAATTATATTTATTGATATAAGAATTGATGATGTAATATAGTCCTTGCTTATACGATGTAAAAGGACTTAGAAAAATATCTAACTTGTTAGGTGGATATATTCTACTAAATAAGCAAGGATTTTGATGACAACTTAAGACTCTGCTCATTGATCAAGAAGGATGTTGAAGATGTAAAGAAAAGTTCAAGGGCAGTCCTACTTAGAATGGAAATAAGCAAGGACTAACATAGCAAGATCTCTTACCTTGATCCAAGTAAGAGTGTCAGAAAAAGTCTATCTTTTGTCCTGCTTAAGTCAACTCCTAGAGAGCTTTTTCAAATAGCACTAGAAGACAAAATAATGACTATCTTTCTGAACTAAGAAAGGAACAGCTAGAAAAGTACAAGTCACTGTCAAGGCAGTACAACTCCCAACGGATCTATTTTAAAATTCCCAACGGATAGATTTTTGGAGTAATATAAATAGAAGTCATAAATTTCATTTATGAGAACTGAACAACCAAGAATTGCTCTGACAATCTGACACTCAAAGAACTCAACAAGATACAAATTCAAGCCTAAACAAGTGCTATCTAACCTGCTCAACAAGGAGCTTACTGCTTAGAGATAGCAAACAAGATAATTTATCTGCTGTTAGTCTGTGTGACTATCTGGTCTAAGTGACCTATTGTAATTTTGGACTAAGTGTCTTGCTGCTTATTGTTCTGTGTGAACATTTTTAGTGAGTGCCTTCTCAAGTAAAGAGAAGAAGAATAGAGTAGGCTTAGACCGAACCACTACAAAAATTCTCCTACTTACTTTACTTTGCTTCTTAATCATTTACACTGTATATTCTCTTTATCCCTACTTTGATTAGTCTCTACTAAACTCATTTAGCAAACACTTACTGACATTGCTGTTTTAAGCCATTCTTCTAAAAACTAAGGGGTTCTTTGCTAAATTCCGCTACTAACTCCTTTCAAAATATAAGAAAACTTTTTAATAAGCAAGAAGCTTTTTAAAATGTAAATTTTATAAGCAATACTTAAATTTTGAAAAACACTATTCAACCCCCCTTCTAGTATTTTTTCCTTTGGGACCTAACATACTCTATCAGGGGACAATCCATCAAGGAATACACCATCAGGGGATAACTTAATCCCTGATTTGAGCACAAATTTAGGGGGAGTTTTCTCAGAAGTTGGTAGCACATACTTAAGGGGAGGAAATGAGGATCATGTAAGTTCATCCAGACTCCCCCCTAAGCCCAAATGGTCTAGGAGCTACACAACAAAATTGATCATTGGTAATCCTAGCCAAAGAGTGCAAACCAGAAAAGCGACATTTAATGAATGCCTAAATGCTTGTTTTCTTTCTCAAAATGAACCAAAGAAATTTGAAGAAGCCATGCAAGATGCTGATTAGATCATGACAATGCAAGAAGAGTTAAATAAATTTGAGATAAATCAAGTATGGAAGTTGGTGTCTAAGCCTAAAGATAGAATTGTCATTGGCACCAAGTGGGTATTCATGAATAAGATGGACAAAGCTGGCATTGTCATGAGAAATAAGGCAAGACTAGTGGTAAAGGGATTTTTACAAGAGGAAGAGATTGACTTTGATGAGACCTTTACACCAGTGGCCAAACTTGAGACTATAAGAATTTTCTTAGCCTATGCAGCATATTCAAGCTTCAAAATTTATCAAATGGATGTTAAAAGTGTTTTTCTCAATGGGAAATTAAAACAAGAGGTGTGTGTCCAACAACCTCTAGGAGGTGTAAATTCTAAGTTCCCAAATCATGCCTTCAAGCTAGAGAAAATACTTTATGGACTGAAGCAAGTTCCTAGGTATGACACACTGACTATGTTTTTAGTGGAAAACAAGTTCACAAAAGGTATCATTAAGAAGACCTTGTTCTTCAAACAACACCAAGGTCATCTTATCTTGGTACAAATTTATGTTGATGATATCATTTTTAGATCCATTGATACTAAGTTGTGTGAGAAGTTCTCCAAGCTCATGCAAAGAAAATATGAAATGAGCATGATGGGTAAGCTGTCTTATTTCTTAGGTCTTCAAATTAAACAAGCTATTGATGAGATATACATTCATCAGTCAAAATATACCAAAGAACTTCTCAAGAAATTTGACATGAAAGACTCTAAAGTAGCAAAGACACCTATGGCCACAACCACCATGATTGACCCTGATAAGAATGGAAAGAAAGTTGACCCAGAGACTTATAGGGGAATGATTGGTTCACTGTTGTACTTGAAAACAAGTAGGCCTAATATAATGTTTGTAACATGTCTTTGTGCAAGATATCAAGCTGACCCAAGAGAATCATATCTAATTGCAATGAAGAGAATCTTGAGGTACATTAAAGGAACTACTGAGTTAGGGCTTTGGTATCTAAAGGAGTCTGGTTTTGAATTGATTGAATATTCTGATGCTGACTTTGGAAGATGCAAAATTAACTGAAAGAGTACCAAATGGAGCTTTCAATTTCTGGGAGGAAGGCTTGTATCTTGGTTCAGCAAAAAGCAGCACTCCATTTCAACATCTACTGCTGATGCTGAATACATTGTAGCTGGTAGTTGTTGTGCACAAATCTTATGGATGAGGAATCAGTTAATGTACTATGGACTGACATATAATGAAATTCCAAGTCTGTGTGACAACACAAGTGCCATAGTTATTGCTGAGAATCCTATGCAACATTCCAGAACCAAACATATAGAAATCAGATATCACTTTATCAGGGAACATATCATGAATATGACTATTGAACTATATTTTGTACCAACACACAAGTAGCTAGCAGACATCTTCATCGAGACTCTAGACGAAACTACCTTCAATAATATGGTAGGAGAGCTAGGTATGATGAACTATGCAAAGTTAAAATTGATCAAATTGATATAAAGTTATGCCTGACAAGGTGTTGGAGTGGTTCAAACTATCATGTGTTTATGTACTGGTATCTCTAACTTCTCATGTTATTCCCTGATAATGAAATATCTATGTGTTTATATGTTTTATAAAATAATAAAATAAAATAAAAAAACTTGGTCAGGGATTATGTTTGCAATTGAGCTCGTTAAGGGATATTCCCTAATGACACAGCATCAGAGGATAGTCACTAATCTTTGATGACACATCATCAGAGAATAGTAACTAATCCTTAATGACATGGCATGCATCATGAGATAATAACTAACCTCTGATGGCATGGCATTAAGGCTTGTGAAAAAGCTAGTTATATGCGATTTCATATTCCCCGACGACACACCAAACGTTTATTTACTCTTGCTAACAACTACTTATGCTCTATTCTTTCTTATTCATAGAAACTCTAGCTTTTTCTCTCATATCCTCAAACATAATCAATGACACCCAACACTATTCAAAAGATTCCTAAGGATCTCGTGATTCAACAAACCAACTTCGTTGGCTTTTCTAATATCGATGAGGTGGATGCGTGCTTCAAGCTGATGATATGCTATTTACTCAACTATGAGTATAGCAAGGCAATATTCACCGATGAAGAGATGCTAGGAGTAGCCATCTCACAACTCTAGTCAAATGCCAAATTTATCTATTCCACCACAAGGCCAGATGCAATTAAGGTAATCTTATTCAAAATTTCTTTTAAGAAGGGAAAAATTATTCCTTCTAGAATTAATTCTGCTCTAGGGTTGCCCACAAGTGATTTTGTTGAAGTGCCAACTGATGCATGTTCGTCCCACAAGATGGTTTGTAGAAGTGGGGGTTGAATACAAACCACAAAATTCTTTCAAACTTTGTGAGTTTAGTGAATATACTGTATTAAAAGTTGCGGAATTGAAAGAATACAATATATCACAAGCGTTTCTGAACTTTTATAAATCAATGAAATATTACAAAAGCTCACTGGTGTGAATGACGAGCTTTTAACAACTCTGTTGAAAATAACAACTACACTTTAGAATATAATTTCTAGCTTCTCTCAAGTTATAAAAAATTGTTTCTCTCTCTATAAGTTTATTACAGTTGCGATATGATCTGAGATACTATGTATACTAGTATTTTTGTGTATCTCAGTGATATCTTGTTGTCTCTATGTTCTTTTATCTGAACTGTTTCATGTCTCTATTTATAGACATAACTCCCTTATTCTCCAAGCTTCTTTAGTGAATTGCCTCCAAAAATATCTCTAATATTCTTTGGTAATTGCAACTCTGTCACATAACTTCTTTTTGCATAACCTTCCTTGCACGCCAACCTGTTATGTAACATCTCTGGTGTATCAGCACACCAACTCCCTTATTTTCCTCTTGGAGTTCCCATGAGAAGTTATCTCTATGAGTTTCCTGGTTTTTGATTGGACCAGCTTCCATATTTTCCTCCTTTAAGTTTCTATAAGTTATCTCTGAAGTTTTCACATCAACAACTATATATGCATGCTATTGTATAAGTATGACTTATCTCTGTATTTTACTTTATCAGTGTTCACACCTGTAGTATATAACTTATATCCTTGAAGTTTCTTTGGTAGCCAATCTCTCCTTATTGGACCACCATCTATCTTTTAATTCCACTGCCTTTAGACTTGAGTTAGTGGATTTGTGAACTCAAACATATGTCATCCCAAATGTCATTTTTAGTCTCTAATCATTTTATCCCCTGATGGGTTGGGTTGTTCATCAGTGGATATTTATCCCCTAACGACCAAATTTGTTCATCAGTGGATATTTATCCCCTAACGCACAAGCACTTTGGTGTTTCACAATTTATCTACTGATGCCCGAGCACTTTGGCGCTAGTGTAAATTACCCAACAACTTTGGCAATGAGTAATTTTGAGTTTGGCGACATTGTTGATTTACCCGACAACTTTGGCGATAATCATTTTGAGTTTGGCACTGTTGTTGATTTGCCCGATGACTTTGGCTTTAGTAAAATCATCTCAAGACTACTTTAATGCATTAGAGTGTCTTTGTCTTAGTCTGTGGTAGCTTCAACATTAGTCTCCGATGAACAAATACTTAGTCTCTAATGAACAAATACTTAGTCTCCAATGAACAAACACTTAGCCTCTGATGAACAAACACTTAGTCTCTAATGATCAAAGGCTTAGTCTTTGAGAGGCTAATTTTGCTTGACCAACTTTTACTTTTGTTGAGCTTTCCAAATGCATTCCTTGTAGTCTCTAATGCTCACCTGTAGTCTCTGAAAGTAGATTCTCATAGTACACTACTGCAGGTACATGTACAATTACAAATTAAACAATTTTAAGTATTTATACATCATCATCAAATGTTATAATTCCTAACAATGTATAACTGCTAGACTTCTGAAGAGATCTAGGCTACAACACCCCAAACCCTGCAACATTGAAGTTCAAGGATCTCAAGAGGGTGCATGTGAAGAAAGAACTCTCTTATCTCTTTGATACCATCACAAAAGTATTCTCAGGTAAGTCCTCAAAATTTGAGGCAATTACCTCTTTAACTCTGAAAATTGTGTATGCTATGCTTAAAAGTGTAAAAATAGATAAGACAAATTAATCTTTGATGATGTAGTTATTAAAATGGGTAGTCATACTTCTAAGAACTTAGAAGTATATTATGTTAGATTTTTATCCATGATTATTAAAGACCAACTACCTAATCTTTCTTTTGAGAACAATGATAGAGCAATACAGGGTTATAAACAAATGAAGAGGCTATTCAATGAGATAAACAAGAAAGCCTAAACAAACAAGCAATTTGTGCTTACACATGGCACATGTAAACACTATAGCCCAATCCTCTTCTCAACCTCTTATTTCTTCAACTTCTACTACAATGGTTAAGACAACTACCACTTCTCAGCCTACCCAAGTAGTACAACCCTCTTTTGAACAACAACTCACATTAGCCCAACCCTTAGTCTCCCAAAAGACTAAGGGTACTAAAAGAAATCCCTCAGAAGTAACCACAACCACTGAGGGGGGGGGACAAGGAGAGAGAGTAGTTGGCTTGAAGGAGAAGAGAAAAATATAAGGGATAAAGATGTTGATGAGCTTGACTTTGAAGGTGATGCATGTTCTAAGCTAGATTGCTTATCACCAGAACGAACATGTCATCAAATTCAGAGTCATGCTTATCAAGAAAGTGTTGAAGAAGATGAAAGAGACCAAAGCTGATGATAGGATCTTAGTAGTTGTAAGCGATGTTCCCCTAGTAAAAGGATTCAAAGAATATCCAAAAATGATCACAAACCCCATGAGAATTGAGTTCAAAAATTCCAAAGGAGAGATCAACACGTTTTAATGGTCATAACTTGTTGTAGCCAACTTGGAAGAGATTGGATATGTACTTGAAGCTTTGGAACAAAAGACAAATGTCAACATTGTCAATTTCAGAAGATTGTTGCAAAAGTAGTTCAACACATTAAAGGCTGGTGGAGAAGACAAAAGACTTAGGATTCCTAATCAAAATCCTGACCAAAGAAGACAAAGGTTTGGAAGTGACTCACAACCGATGGAATCAAGTCATCCATTGCCCTTTGTAACAGCTCAACAACCAAAGGATCCTAAAACCTAAGTGATAAACACTTGTTTCAATATTGTAAATTTTATAAATAGTTATTCTTTCTATATTTACAAATACACATAGATCAATGTAATTGCATTTCTCCTTCTTTATTATTTTGGTTTTGACATCATCATCAGTAAATAAATTAGATTTATGGTTATCTAATTGAAATCATAAATAGGGGGGAGATTGTTAGGTATTATGATGTTGATGATCATTTGAGTGTTATATTTAACATTTGTGCACTTATAAATACTCAATGAATTTTCTAAGCCTTAGTATATTTGCCCAAATAAGCATTCACTGATGAACAACTCAGTCTGTCAGGAGATAGACTTAACTGCACTAGGCAAGTTATCAGTAGATATCCAAAAGGACTTGGTAATGTCAGGGAATATCTGGTTGTACTTTATGATTCACGTATTTCACACATCAGATATTCAAGGAAAGGGCAACATAATATCAGTGATTAAAGATGTGAGTATTTGAAAAGTCATCAATGGATAAACCTGTCAGGGGATACTGTCAAGGGATGACCTAAATACTGTATCAAAGGATGTCATCAGTGGATAAATCCATCAGGGGATACTATCAGGGGATACCATCAATAGATAACTTAACTATTAGGGGATACCATCAGGGAATAACTTGATTATCAGGGGATATCATCGGGGCATACCATCAGCAGTTGAATCTGTTAGTTGATATTATGAGGGGATAATGTTAGAGTTAAATAATGATGATGATGTTTAGAGTATAAATTGTGCATCTGTAAATACATAAGATATTTTATAAACCTTAATATATCTGTACAAGTTTTACATCCACTGATGATAAACTTAGTCATCAGGGGATGAACTGCACTTCACAAGACAAGTCACAAAATGGAACTTCTAAAGGACTTGATAGTGAAGAGGAATGTCTATTGTAACTCAAAATCATTTAAAGTATTCCGCACATCACACATTCCAAACGAATTCAACAAAGCTTCAGTGATTAAAACCATCAGGGGAATCAGTCAGGGGAACCCATCAGGGGATGACAAAGGGAGACCAACCCGTCAGGGGAACGCGTCAGGGTATGGCAGTGGCAAACCAAACTCATCAGGGGGAACACGTCAGGGCATGACCAAGACATGTCAACCTGTCAGGGGAGAACATCAGAGTATGATAGTGTCAGGCAAACCCGTCAGGCAAACCCGTCAGGGGGAATGCTTAGCACTGCATCAGTGGAAACCATTAATGTATGCCGTAAGTCATAACATCAGGGGATCAAGAAGCACTTAGTAAACTCAAGTGAAGTTTGAAGCACTAATCCAATCTTTAACAAGACTTGTCATCAAAGGATCCAGAAGCACTGATCAAGTTCACATCAGGGCTTGTCATCAGTGGATAGTTATGACTGCATACACCCATCATCAGGTCTTACACGTAAATCAATGAAGCTTGTTATAGAAGCAAGAGGTATAAACTAGAAAGATATCTCTTGAAGTTTGTTGGTCCAATTTCAACTCTCGATCATTAAATGCACACAAATCAGGGGATGAAAAAGAAGCAACAAAAGTAGCAGTAGTCTAACACATAGTTCCTAAAGGACATCGATGTGACATATATGCTGCTAAGTTGAAAATAACAGCATGTCTACGCACGTGGGTTCAACTACTGATCTTCTATATATGCAAAAGAGTTCTCATTACACAATGTATCAATCCAACAAATCAACAAACTCAAAAGCATACAAATCACTATAGAGAAGCTTTGTAATATATCTTGAGAGAAATATTCAAAGAAAATAGAAGCTAGTGTGTATGATTTAGAAGCTGTAGTTTTACAGTGAAGCTGTAACTTGTTACAGAAATTGTAGTTGATTAATCACATTTGTGATTAAATCAGATTTCCAGAAAAACCTCAAGTTTCAATACAATTATTTTAACTTGAATGCTTGTGTGTTCATCTTATTATTTGTTATCGTTTTTCTAATACTGTAGCTATCTCCAACAGCCTTTAATAAGTTTCAAAAAAAAAAAAGTTTTGAGTGTTTGTATTTCCCCCCTCCCCCCTACAAACACTTGAGCTTATTTAGTTATAACAATTGGTATTAGAGCCATATAGCAGATTAAACGTGCTAAAATATCTTGAGCTATGGCCAACAAAGCTGGAAATAGCAAAGTCCCTATGTTGGAAAGGGGAAAATACTTTTTCTGGAAACAAGGAATGATAATTTATCTAACAGCAATCGATGATGAATACTTGCAAATTTTGGAGGAAGGCCCTTACGTTCCAAAAAGCTCATTCCCCAAGAGTTTGTCAATGAAGTCAGTGTCCTAGAAAAACTAATTCCAAAGACTACTGATGAGATGACGCTAGAGGAAAGAGAGAAAGTAAAGAAGGATCTAAAAGTCACAAGCATCCTATATAATGGTTTAGACGATGATATGTTGAACAATATTATGAATCTTACAACGTCTAAATAGGATACCATACAGATCATATGTGATGGAACTGAGGAAGTGAGGGAGAATAAATTGCAGCTGTTAACACAACAGTATGAGTGGTTCACAATGAAAAATGGTGAAACACTCACTGAAATGTTTGACAAATTCAACACGTTAGTAAATGACGTGAGATTATATGGGAAGGCTTATGCTAATAAAGATGTGAATAGAAAGTTCATGAGAGCCCTTCCCATATCATGGGATCCTAAGACAACAACCATCAGGGAATCCAAGGACATGAATCTCCTAGACTTGGATAGGCTTTATGTTACCCTAAAGACATATAAACTGGAAGTTCAGCAAAGATCTGAAATGTCAGGGGATGCCAGGAAGCTTAAATCGGTAGCCCTGATGGCTGCCAAGAAGGATAAAGAAGAAGCAAGACCAAGTGTCTTAATGAAGCAGCAGTCAAGGGATGCTAAAAAAGAAGGAGACAATGAAGCTGATTCAAAGGAGGATGAGTACACTCTTGAAAAATTAGAAGAACTAGATGAAACCATGGCTTTTCTTGCAAAAAGGTTTTCCAAACTGAAATTTCAAAAGCCTTCTGGATCTAAAAGATTTTCAGCAAGGAAACCTAGTAGCACTAAAAACTTTATTGACAAATCAAGAATAAAGTGCTACAAATGTAATGAAATAGGCCATTTTGCAAATGAGTGTGGCAAGGCCACAAAGGAAGGTGAATCCAGGGGAAAGGAAGCTAAAGTGGATTACAAGAAGAAATACTTTGACCTTCTAAATGCCTCTAAGAAGGGAAGAACTTACATTGTAGAGGGAAAGGACTAGGCTGACTCAGATGAAGAACATAATGAAGAATATGTTAACCTAGCCCTGATGGCCTCATCCACCGATAGTAGCAGCTCACAAGTAAGTCTTGAAATTTCCTCTAACATGTCTAAAAATGATTGTGTTAAAACTGTTAAGGAAATGGCTTGTGAGATAAAAGATCTTTATAACACCCTGAGGAGTGTTGTAGCTGAGACTGAGAGAGTGCAGAAAATAAATGAACATTTGATTACTAGAAATACTCTTTTAGAATTTGAACTCACTAGACTTGAGAGTCTTGAAAAAGAACTCTTAAGGACTAAAAATCTCCTTGATTATGCAATTAAAAGAGAGGAATGGACCTCCAATCTTTTGAGTCAAGAAAGGGAAGTCATAAAGAAATGGAATGAGTCTAGCAAAAAACTGGAGGATCAATTAAACAGTCAAAAATCTGATCCTAAATCTGGTTTAGGCTATGAAGAGACTCTTGTGAAGCAACCTCCTATTGAGGTTGAAAATGTAGCTAGCTTTGGAAAAAGGCCAATACAACCTATCAAATTTGTAAAAGCTGTAACAAAGTTAGAAAAAGGGAATGTTTTCCCGATGAGTGAAGCTTCCACAAGTGGTGGAAGTGGCAAGAAACCTATTTTTGCCAAAGCACTGAAACCCCCAATCAGGAATGAACTAGACTGTGCATCAGTGGATACACAATCATCAGAAAGAAAGAGTGCATCAGGCCATCATAGCCCTTCAAGGGATAAAGGCCTGTCAGGGGAAAATAAAAAGAATAGAAATGGTAAGCTAGGTGTAAACAAGGCTAGTAATTACACCTCTATTCATGAAGCCCCTAGAAAAGTGTGCTGGAATTGTGGTAGCAATAATCATTTATCTTTTCAGTGTAAAGAAAAACCACAAATTTTAACTAGCACAATATTATATGCTGATGATTTACCTACTACTCAAGCATGCACCCTTAAGTGTAAAGATAAGAAAATTGTTGATAAATCAAAAGCATATGTTGAAGCCCCTAAAAAGGAGAAACTTTTTTAATTTGCCAAATACAAAAGTCACACATAAAGAAAAGGTTGTTTTACCATTACCTGTGACTAAACCTAGAGGACCCAAAGCCACTTGGGTACCAAAAACAAATTTAATGTTTTTTATGTGCAGGGTAAAGTCAAAACCAGTCAAATTTAGTTTCTAGACAGTGGTTGCTCAAGACACATGACAGGA
The DNA here is from genome assembly GCA_014636745.2 of Centella asiatica. NCBI lineage: Eukaryota > Viridiplantae > Streptophyta > Magnoliopsida > Apiales > Apiaceae > Centella > Centella asiatica. The sequence continues at coordinate 27,255,524 of CM025785.1, read as the reverse complement.
AACAAAGCCCTGCTCACAGAATTTCCAGAAAAGGTTGGTTCAGTAATCTTTTTTGGTGATAATAACAAATGACTGACTCTTGGTTATGGCAAAGCAGCAAATAGGGATGTCTCATTTGAAAATATAGTACTAGTTGATGGGCTTAAGCATAACTTATTAAGCATAAGTCAACTATGTGACAAGGGACACATCATTTCTTTTAAAGGGGATCAGTGCTTGATCTCAAATGAAAATGATGGGAAGCTAGTTTTATCAGGGGTAAGGAAAGGAGATCTTTATATTGCTGATTTTAATTTAGTAAGTGGATAATCATGCTTTTACAGCAAGGCAGCCCCTGATGAGAGTAAACTGTGGCATAAGAAGCTCTCTCACCTGAACTACAAGGCTATCAATGATGAAGAGAGAGTTGGTAACTGAACTACCTCAAATGGAATTCATTCAAGAAGGATTATGTTCAACTTGTCAACAAGGGAAACAAAGGAAATCATCCTTTGTCAGCAAGGAAGCCACAATGATCAAAGATCCAATTCAATTGCTTCATATGGATCTCTTTGGCCCTGTTAACATTATGTCAGTGTCAAAGAAAAGATTTGCAATGGTTATTGTGGATGACTACACCAGATACACTTGGGTTAAGTTTCAAAATGATAAATCAGAAGTACCTCAACAAATCATAGACCATATTAAGAAAGTAGAAACTGAATCAGGGTCAGTGGTTAGAGTTTTAAGGACAGACAATGGAACTGAATTCAAGAATGCAGCTGTTGATGGATTTTGTGTGGAGAAATGCATCAATCATACATTTTCTGCTCCAAAGACTCCTCAACAGAATGGTGTAGTGGAAAGGAATAACAGAACCCTGATAGAAGCTGCTAGAACAATGCTAGCAGAAGTAAGGATTCCTACTTATTTTTGGGCTGAGGCAATTTCCACTGCTTACTTTAATCAAAATAGGTCCTTAATCAACAAGGCTCACAACAAGACACCATATGAGCTAATGACAGGGAGAAAGCCAAACATCAAGTTTCTACATGTTTTTGGATGTAAATGTTATGTATTGAGAAACCTTGGTGAAAACTTAGGAAAATTTGATCCAAAGGCTGATGAAGCAATTTTCTTAGGCTACTCCCTGACATCAAAGGCCTACAGGGTTTATAACAAAAGACTCCAGGTGGTGATGGAGTCTACAAATGTAGCTTTTGATGATCAAGAGATCTCTGGACTTGAAGTTCCTGGTTTTCATGAAGAACTAAGATTTGAAAATGAAGATGATTTTAATTGTCAAGAGAATGAAGCTGATGAGTGCATACAAATGGAGAATTTATCCATCCTTGATGTTAATCCAAACACTTTAGAAGCCCCTTCAACAGATAAAGTCAATTTCCTGGACAATAGATCAGGGGATCATCCATCAGGGCATGCACCATCAGGGGATAACTATAACCCTGATTTAAGCATTAATTCAGGGGGAGTTTTCTCAGAAGCTGGGAGCACAGACTTAGGGGGAAGAGATGATAATCAAGCAAGCTCATCAAGATACATCTCTAATCCCAAATGGTCTAGAAGTCACACAACAGATTTGATTATTGGTGATCCAAACAAGAAAGTACAGACCAGAAAAAGCAACATCTAATAAATGCCTATATGTTTGTTTTCTTTCACAAATAGAGCCAAAGAAATTTGAAGAAGCCATTCAAGATGCAGATTGGATAATGAATGCATATATGCAAGAAGAACTGAATCAGTTTGAAAGAAATCAAGTATGGAAGTTAGTACCTAAACCCAAAGATAGAATTATAATAGGTACCAAATGGGTATTCAGAAACAAGATGGATGAAGCTGGCATTGTTATCAAAAACAAAGCAAGACTAGTTGCAAAGGGTTATCTTCAAGAGGAAGGGATTAACTTTGATGAAACTTTTGCACCAATATCCAGGCTTGAGACAATAAGAATTTTCTTAGCCTATGCAGCACAATTAAACTTCAAAGTTTATCAAACGGATGTGAAAAGTGTCTTTCTCAATGGGAAATTGGAACAAGAGGCGTATGTCCAACAACCTCCAGGGTTTGAAAGTTCAAAATTCACAAATCATGTATTCAAACTAGAAAAGGCACTTTATGGATTGAAGCAAGCTCCTAGAGCTTGGTATGACACTGTCTAAGTTTCTGGTGGAAAACAAGTTTTCAAGAGGTATCATTGACAAGACTTTATTCTTTAGACAACACCAAGGTCATCTGATTTTGGTTCAAATTTATGTTGATGATATTATTTTTGGATCCACTAACACAAGACTGTGTGAAAAGTTCTCCAAACTCATGCAAAGCAAATATGAAATGAGCTTGATGGGTGAGTTATCTCACTTCTTGGGAATGCAAGTTAAACAAGTCTCTGATGGAATCTACATTCATCAGACAAAATATGCCAAAGAACTTCTCAAGAAATTTGAAATGGAGGACTCAAAAGTAGCAAAGACATCTATGGCAACTGTAACCAAGATTTACCCTGATAAGAATGGAAAGAAAGTTGATTTGAAGATTTATAGGGGAATGATTGGATCATTGCTCTATCTGACAGCAAGCAGGCTAGACATAATGTTTGCAACATGTTAGTGCAATATTAGCACAAGCGTTTATAGAAAGGGGGGGGGGGGTGAATACAAACACCTGAAACTTTTCGCACTTAAAAACTTTATATGGCTTAATGAAAATAGTCGAACAACCAGAAAAACTATATGGAATGAGCACACAGATTCAAGTTAAAATAGTTATATTATAACTCGAGGTTTTTCTGAATATCTGTATAATCACAAATGTGATTTACAGCTATAAATTCTGTGAATAAAGTTCACAGCTTCTCACACTCACTAGCTTCTA
>CM025785.1:27210602-27252640 GCA_014636745.2 Centella asiatica | reverse complement strand
GCACAATTTATTACATAATCATCATCATCATCATTTTATCTCTAACACAACATGTCTTTGTGCAAGATATCAAGCTGATCCAAGGGAGTCTCATCTCATAGCAGTGAAAAGAATCTTGAGATATATCAAGGGCACTACAGAGTTAGGGCTTTGGTATCCAAAAGAGTTTGGATTTGAATTACTGGGGTATTCTGATGCTGACTTTGGAGGATGCAGAATTGATAAAAGAAGTACAACAGGAAGCTGACAGTTTCTAAGTGGAAGGCTTGTATCTTGGTTCAGCAAAAAGCAGCACTCAATTTCAACATCAACTGTTGAAGCTGAATATATAGCAGTTGGAAGTTGTTGTGCACAAATCCTATGGATGAAAAATCAGTTAATGGACTATGGTCTGAACTTCAACAAGATTCCAATCAGGTGTGACAACACTAGTGTCATTGTCATTGCTGAAATTCCTGTGCAACATTCCAAAACCAAATATATAGAAATCAGATATCACTTTATCAGGGAACATGTTATGAATGAAACTATTGAACTACAGTTTGTACCTACAAGCAAGCAGCTAGCAGACATATTCGCCAAGGCTCTTGATGAAGCCACTTTCTTCAATCTTGTGGGAGAACTGAGAATGGTGAGTTATGCAAAATGAAATTCACTAATCTTGCTAAAAGTCTTGTCAGAAAGGTTATTGGAACAACACAAACTATCAAATGCCTAAGTTCTGGTACTCCTAACTTATCTCATAAGTTCCTAATGAAATTAGTTGATATGTGACTATATATGTTAGAAATGTAAATATCTATATATATATTTGTATATTATGTATATGTTTGGTTGTTTTTGTCTGATGCATCAGGGTCAGGGTCTCAGACAAGGGGTCAGGGCATCCGACTCGCGCATTAGGGTTAGGGTATCCGACTCGCGCATCAGGGTCAGGGCATCCGACTCGCACATCAAGGTCAGGGTATGTATATACAATAAACTTCAGGGTCAGGTAAAGTGCTTTTGACTGCATCAGGGGATTATGTCCAGTAATGTGATGACAACTTGTTAGAGATAAATGATGATGATGATGATTATGTAATAAATTGTGCAACTGTAAATACTTGAAGTATTTTATAAACCTTAAGATCAGCACAAGTTTTGCATCCACTGATAATAATCTTATTAATCAGTGGATGGTCAATCTCTTCACAAGACAAGTCAGAAAACAGAAACATTCAAAGGACTTGACAAAGTGAAGAAGAATGTCTGATGCTACTTGTAAACAGTCAAAGTATTCCGCACATCAGAAATTCTAAATAAAGTTACGTTGATTAAGTTAAATCAAGGGGAACCCATTAGGGGGAACGCATCAGGGAAACCCATCAGGGGGAACTCATCAGGGAAACCCATCAGGGGGAACCCATCAGGGGGAACCTATCAAGGGAACCCATCAGGGGGAACTCATTAGGGAAACCTGTCAGGGTATGACGAAGGCAGACCAACCCATCAGGCTAACCCCTCAGGGGGAATGACCAACATGGCATCAGTGGAAGCCATCAGTGTATGTCGTCAGTCATAACCATCAGGATCAAGAAGCACTGAGTGAAACTCAAGTGAAGGTTGAAGCCCTGATCCAGTCAATAAGCATCAGGGGATCCAGAAGCACTGATCAAAGTCCATCAGGGCTGGTAGTCAGTGGATGGTTATGAAAGCATGCACCCGTCATCAGTACTTACACGAAAATCAACGTAATGTGTTACAGAAGCAAGAAATATCAACTGGAAAGATATTTCTTGAAGTTTGTTTTTGATCCAATGAGAACTCTCTCACATTAAATGCACACAGATCAGGGGAAGAAAAAGAAGCAACAAAGCATGCAGCAGTCTGACACATAGGGCTACGATGTGACATACTTGCAGTTAAGTTGAGAAAAGCAGCACGTCTCAAGCACATGATTTCCTCAACTGATCAACATATAAGCAACGAAGTTCTCATTATAAAAAGATATAGAGAAATTGAATCTTTCCAACAGATCAAACAAATATCGAAGCACACAAACATTAGAGAGAAGCTTTGTAATAGATCTTGCGAGAAATATTTCAAAGAAAGTTAGAAGCTAGTGAGTGTGAGAAGCTGTGTATTTAAACACAGAATTTGTAGCTGTAAATCACATTTGTGATTATACAGATTTCCAGAAAAACCCCAAGTTTTAATATAACTATTTTAACTTGAATCTGTGTGTTCATTTTTTATAGTTTTTCTGTTTGTTACAACTGTTTTCCAGTAAGCACTTTTAAGTTTAAAAGAGCGAAAAGTTTCAGGTGTTTGTATTCATCCCCCCCCCCCCTTCTACAAACACTTGTGCTTATATTGCACTAATACAACTCATCAGGGAATTCGTCTCTCACTGATGATGTGTCATCACAGAACTGATATGACACCCTGATTGCGTATTTTTAGGAACGGTTTTCAAACGTCAAAAGACGGATATTTATACTATCTCTCTTTCTCTTTCTAAAACACTTCAAAATATTTAATCTGACTTTGATATTTTATCGAGCTTTCTTTTTCTTTCTCTCTCTCTCTCTCTCATATTCATAGAAACCCTAGAACTCCAAATTTTCAATAGCATCAATGGCACCCAGTAATGCTCAACAACTTTCAAGAAATCTGGTGGTTCCCCCCACAAACTTTGTGGGTTTCTCCGACATTGATGAGGTAAATGATTGTTTCAAGCCTATGATGAACTATCTACTCAAATCTGAGTATAGTTGAGCAATCTTCACTAATGAAGAAATGTCTGGGGAAGCACTTTCGCAACTCTGGTCGAGTGCTAAATACATGAACTCTTCAACAAGACTAGATGATGTGAAAGGAATTTCATTCAAGATTTCTTCTGAGAAGGGAAAAATAACCCCTTCCAGAATCAACTCTGCACTAGGGCTACCTACACAGGACTTTGTGGAAGTGCTTGGTGATGTTGAACTGCTCAACTTCTTGAGGGAACTGGGCTACAACATTGTTCCTAGCACAGTGTTGAAGTTCAAAGACCTCAAGAGGGTCAATGTGAAGTGAGAGATTTCTTATCTCTTTGACACCATCAAAAAGGTGTTCTCAGGTAAGTCTTCTAACTTTGAGGTAATAACCTCTTTAACTTTAAAAATAGCTTATGCAATGATTAGAAATGGAAATATAAATATAGGAAAATTAATTTTTGATGATCTTGTAAATAAAATGGGTAGTTTTAATTCTAGGAAATCAGAAATTTATTATGCTAGATTTTTATATATGATCATTAAGGATCAAATTTCTAATCTTTCTTTTGAGGATGACATTGTTGTACAGACTTACAAACAAACCAAGAAGTTGTTTGTAGAAATAATGAAGAAATCGTATACTGCAGAGCCATTTGCGCTTCCATCGCATATGGATCAGGTATCACAAACTCTTCCTTCCATCTCTCAACCTACTAATTCTTCTCCTTCAACTACTATGGCAGAGATTACAACCACTTCTCTGCCTTCCCAAGTAGTACAACCGATTTCCACACAACCACTCTCAATAGCCCAACCCTTAGTCTCCCAAAAGACTATGGGTACTAAAAGAAAATCCACTGAAGTCACCACAACAACTGAGGGGGAGCAAGGAGAGAGAATGATTAGCTATAGGAGATTGAAGAAGAAGAAGAAGAAGGAAGCCACAAACATTACCCAACAGTCAAACCAGGCAGTATCATCTCAAAAGGATACTTCTTTTGATAAGGAATTAAACATATTTCTAACTAGTTCCTCTCAAAAGGAATTAGTTATTGAAAATAGTCCCCAACCAGGGACACAGTTGAGTGAGGCACATATACTGACCATAGTCCCTGATGAAACTAACATCAGGGTCTCTGAGAGCCACTTGCAGATATCTGACACAGTGAGTGCACACACAACTTCTCTTGATGGATCACCTCCGCATTCAGTGATCCAGCCAACACTCCCTTCTACACCACTTCCTTCTTTCTCTATTCCTCAATTTCTTCAGATATTATGACACAAACATTGAGTGTCAAAAGATCAGATTCTCCAATTTGTCAATTCATGGAGGAGCCAACACTCCCTGACACAGTGATTGATAGTCAACACACACAAATGGTTGACTCATTTTTACTTGATACAATCACTGTTAATCAGCCAGGGGACATAAATTCATCTGTATATATTACTGCAATAAGTCTTTATGTTCCCCCACCTGTATATACATCTTCTATAGAAACATACACTTCTCCAATTGTACATACACAAATTTCTTCCACTCCCTCTCCTATCACTTATGTGGAACCAGTAACTATATATAATTTACTTGAACTGGTCACAGTAGTTGATCTCATAGCCCATAGGAACCCATCTAGGACAATTTTGAGTGAGGATGTGAGAATACATAGTGAAGAGAGGCAAAGACAATCCCTTGAGAGGACTTTGGCAAAAGGAGAGGATGAGAGTACTGCCTTAGAAGACAAGGCAAAAGGAGAGTCTTCGAGAGATGCCTTAGAAGGCATAGAAAAAGGAGAGATTGAGGGAGATAAGGATGAGATCCTTATAAATAAAAAATATAGAGAAAATTTTGAAACAGATACTGTATATACCACATCCTCTTCTGATAGGGATGAAGATGACACTCCTCTAGATGATATTTCTCTAATCTTGGGAGTTGATTTATTCCTTCAGAAAAATGAGATGACAGAAACCATATGTTTACTCAAACAAGAGCTTTCTAGAACTACAGATCTAGTTTTGTCTAAGATGCTCAAATCACAGATAATGATTGGACAATCTGTAGATGTAGAAAATCAGAAGCTTTATACACATTTTACCAACAAAATAAACAATGTACAACAAGTTGTTGACTCTCTTTTTACCAGCCAAACCTTGTTTCAGATGAAGAAACTCACTGACAACGTTAACAAACAACTTTCAACCTTCTCCACCAAACTGGCCAGCATGGAGACTCTGCAACTGTCAATGGCTAACATTCTTCAAAAAGTTCTTCAAGTCACATTTCGACTCTCAACTTCCACTGATGATGTTGTCAAAAAGGGGGAGAAATCTTCAGGGCAATCGTTAGGGGTTATTGCAGAGAAGACCTCAACTGTTCAACCATCAGGGGATGTGATTGCTCCTACTCTAAAACCCAAGGATAAAGGCAAAGGCATCCTGATTGAGGAACCAAAGAAGAAATCAAATACTCAATCAGGACCTACGCTACTTATAGATGCCATGAAGACAGCCCACTTTCCAACACTTGTTGAAGCTGTAATTGATGGGAAAGTGGAGTTTGTGTATCCTCAAGACAAGAAGCTTGTGGAAGCTGATGCACTATATGCACAACAACTTCAAGAAGAAGAAGAGAGGGAAATGACAAAGAAGAAAGAAGAAGAAGAGAAGAAGAAAAAGAGTGTCAGACCAAGATCCTTCAGGAAACCTCAGCTAAAGAAATCTCAGTCCCCCAAGGGTGCATCAGGCGATAAAGACAAAGAAAAACCAAAATCCCCTGGTGCCACCAAATTAAAGTCATTTGAAGCAAAGGATCAAACATGCTCTTTTATACCATATGGACCACTCACATTGGCTGAATCCCTAAGAGATAAAAGGCGCAAGAACCTGACATTTATGTTCTCAATCAAAAACCTAAATGTCAGGGTCAACAACAAAAGGGAAAGGCTAATCATTGTCCAATTAAAGAGTGGATCCGAATTCACAGTCACCCAAGATTGATTTAGAAGAATGGATGCTGAGCAATTAGGGATGATCCTAAACTTAATTTCCAAATCATTAGTGGCAAACAAAGACTTGAGGGGGATGATTGAGAAGCTGAGGAAAGCCATCAACAATGAAAGGAGCCTGCCCACAGCCTTAGAGAGACCATTGAAGCTTTTCTACAGAGTAATTGATGGGCAGGAGAAAAGCATTAGAATCAGAGATGTTGATGGCCTTGACCTGGAGGAAGCGATGCATGTTCTGAGCCAAATTGCTTATCACAAAAATGAACATGTCATCCAGTTCAGAATCCTGCTGATACAGAGGGTGTTAAAGGAGATCAAAGAAACCAATACTAATGATGGGAATGCAACAACAGTAAGGGATGGCCACCAGTAAAAGGATTCAAAGAATATCCTAAAATGATCACAAACCCCATGGGTGTAGAATTCAAAAATGCAAAGGGGGAGATCATCACCTTTTACTGGTCACAACTTGTTGCAGCCAACTTATCAGAGATCACATCAGTCCTTGAAGCTTTGGAATCAAGCACGAATGTCAACATTGTCAACTTTAGAAGATTTCTTCAGAAGGAGCTGGAACAGCTTGTAACAGGAAGAGAAGACAACAGACTCAGGATTCCCGACCAAAATCCAGATCAAAGGAGACAAGGCCTTGGAAGTGGCACTCAACCTATTGAATCAAGTCATCCATTGCCCTTTGTCTCAGCCAAACGAAAAAGGGATCCTGATGTCTAAGAATGTATATTTTTCTTGTAATAGATATAGGAAATACTTGTATAGTGATTTTTTTTTTACAATAGATTAGTTCATACACAATTCTTTTTGTATATAGTTGTGGTTTTGACATCATCATCGGTGCATCAGGTAAATTTATGGTTATCAAAATGATAATCATAAATAGGGGGAAATTATTAGAGTTAAATAATGATGATGATGTTTAGAGTATAAATTGTGCATCTGTAAATACTTAAGGTATTTTATAAACCTTAATATTTCTACACAAGTTTTACATCCACTGATGATAAACTTAGTCATCAGGGGATGAGCTGCACTTCACAAGACAAGTCACAAAATGGAACTTCTAAAGGACTTGATAGTGAAGAGGAATGTCTATTGTTACTCAAAATCATTTAAAGTATTCCGCAAATCACACATTCCAAACGAATTCAACAAAGCTTCAGTGATTAAAACCATCAAGGGAATCCATCAGGGGAACCCATTAGGGGATGACAAAGGGAGACCAACCCGTCAGGGTATGGCAGTGGCAAGCCAAACTCATCAGGGGGAACGCGTCAGGGCATGACCAAGACATGTCAACTTGTCAGGGGAGAACATCAGAGTATGACAGTGTTAGACAAACTCGTCAGGGGGAATGCTTAGCACTGCATCAGTGAAGCCATCAATGTATGCCGTAAGTCATAACATTAAGGGATTAAGAAGTACTTAGTAAACTCAAGTGAAGTTTGAAGCACTGATCCAGTTGAGAGAAATATTCAAAGAAAATAGAAGCTAGTGTGTATGATTTAGAAGTTGTAACTTGTTATAGAAATTGTAGTTGATTAATCACATTTGTGATTAAATCAAATTTCAAGAAAAACCTCAAGTTTCAATACAATTATTTTAACTTGAATGCTTGTGTGTTCATCTTATTATTTGTTATCGTTTTTCTGTTACTGTAGCTATCTCCAGCAGCCTTTAATAAGTTTCAAAACAAAACAAAAAGTCCCCCCCCCCCCCCCCCAACCATCTGAGCTTATTTAGTTCTAACAGATAACCTAAATACTACATCAATGAATGATTTCGGTGGATAACATTGAGTCTTAACATTAGGGGGATCAAGAAGCACTGATCTAATTCTACGTCAGAGACTAACATCAATGGATAGTAAAACTTTGATCAATCCTATATCAGGGCTTGTCATCAGGGGATCTAGAAGCACTGATCAAGTCAATATCAAGACTTGTTATCAAAGGATAGTTAAGATCTAATCCACACATCATTAGGGATTAAGAGATATGCATTGATACTTAACATAAACGCAATAGGTATATCTGAGATGATATTCCTTGAAATCTGGTGGTCCAATAACAACCTTTACACCAGAAACGCATGGAGAACAGAGTCTGAAATATAAACAACTATAGCCAATAGTAGTCTGACACTTGTAACTCCGAAAGGACAATGACATGATATACTGTGACTATGTTGAAAAAGAAGCATGACAAGCACATGGGCTCTATCTTTGTTTTCCTATATATGTAATAGTTGTTACACATTACTAAAATATACAAGAGAGAAAAAAACAAGATATCGATTAACTTAGAAATATCTCTGTAATCTTCATACACTAGAGAGAAGATTTATAATAGTTCTTGAGAGAAACATTCAGAGAGAAATTGTGGATAGTGTGTGAAACAAGAATTTGTATTCACTTACAGATTTGTAGTTGTTTAATCATTTTGTGATTATACAGATTCCCGGAAAAATCCATGTTTTCCCAGTGAGATGGCCTAGAACTTGTAGAAGGGGGGTTGAATACAAGTTCTAACAACTTTTTCAATTTCTTGTTCTTTAAGAAATTAACTTTCTGCGGAATATAAAGAACAAGATCAAAACTTTATAAACAATTGTTTTTATTGATTTAACAATTGATTACAAGTTTTCTAACAATCAAAAACAAGCTTTGATCGTCAGCTTCTATTCTGTATATTTAGAGATAATACAACCCTTTCAATTCTCTATGCTATACAGACATCCCCCGCTTTGAATTACAATTCTGTAATTTATAATTACAGCTTCTAAAACTAAGTTTACGAAAACCTAGCTTCCTAATTCAAATCAAATACAATCTTTCCAATTGAAAGATTTCTAACAAGTTTCCTTGTCAGCTACGTCTTCAATAAAATCTACGTGTTCATGGAAGACTTTCCTTCTTTGATTTGAACTCTAACTCCATCAGCGATTAAGTCCTCGACTAATCTCCGATAGCTTCTTTAATTAGTCTCTGATCACTTCGAGTAATCTCCGATGCTTTAATAAATTAATCTCTGATCGCCTCGAGTAATCTCCGATGCTTTGGCTTTAGTCTCTGGTGACGTCAGCTTTTAATCTCCGAAGTATTGTGTTATTCTCTGATGACGTCAGCTTTAATCTCTGACTCTTTAATTACAACCTCCGATGACGTAAGCTTTAATCTCCGATGACCAATCCTTCAATCTCCGATGAACCAAACATTTTAATCTCCGATGAAGGATTCTTCAATCTCCGATGGGCAAAGTCCAATCTCTGATGAACAAAGTTTTAATCTCTGATGGACTTTTCCCTTAATCTCCGACAAGCCAAATTTAATCTCTGAAGGACTAATTAACTTAAACAACTTGTTGATCAGACTCAACAAGTATTCCAGCAGTACATACAAGTAAAGTGAATCTATCTCTTTATTAAAATGACTAAATTACAACCAAGAGATACTACTGCTAGCTACAAAACTAAAGTGTTACAAACCAACACTTTTCTATACATTTGTATTCCTAAGTATTCTAAAGACAATCATCATCAAATGTTAATAAAACCTAACAATCCAAGTTATAATACAACTATTTTAACTTGAATTCTTATATATTCATTTTAAATAACTGTACTATTTTCTGAGTTCATCCACATCAGGGGATAAACTTGTAGCTATTCCAATTTTCGTGTTTAGAGTTTCTAAGAGTAAAAAAGTTATGGTGTTTGTATTCAACCCACTTCTATATACGTTAGCTTATTTTGTTCTAACAACTATTATTTAACTTTTTTGTACATTAATGTTAGTGAAACTTTTATATGTTAAATATTTTATTTTAAATAAAATGTGTATTTATATACTTCTTTTAAAAATATTTTTGATTCTTAAATTTTTTTAAATTTTAAAAAAATTTAACATTTAAAAAAATTCACATAAATTTATGTATAAAATCAAATGACACTTATTATAAAACGAAAAGAGTATAATATAAGAAATTATCACTTCTATCTCAAAAAGGATGAGAGAGATACTTTAGCGATATGTGAACTTATGTGGAATTTAGTACATCTTAGTTATTTTAGAAAAAAAATATTTTTTTGTACTATTAATATTTATCTATTATATTTTTATTTTATAATTCTTATTAACTTTATTGACACATCTAACTTGTACTAAATCATACATAGAGGTACGCGTAAAAACTAGTTAAGTCTCCTTTTCGGAAGTGAGAGAGTATATTTTAAATGTCCATTTTGCATAGGATTTATTTTTGCTATTACTTTGAATGATTAACACCATATTTTTTTTTTTAAATGAAGGGACTCTAGTCCTAAAAAAGAAGCTAAGTAAAACCGAAGTAGGTGCAAAAGTTAGTTAAGTTTCCTTTTGGAAAGTGAGAGAGTATATTTTAAATGTTCATTTTGCATAGGATATATTTTTGCTATTATTTTGAATGATTGACATCATATATTCTCTTTTTTTTTTCTCTATTTTTTTTTTTTTTTTTTTTTTTTTTTTTTTTTTTTTTTTTTTTTTTTGTAAAATGAATGAACTCTAGTCCCAAAAGAAGAAACTAAGCAAAACCAACCTGATCAAAAAGACACTGTCGTTATATCACTTTGCGAGGACAATTAGTTTCACCGTCAACCGCTCGATTAACGAGTAAATTTGAAAACCTATTTACTCACATGTTGCACCTAAATCTCCCATTGACATCATCATAGTATCCAAATAAATATTACACTTTTAATTTCGGCAAGCTCTCTCTTTTATTCTTTAATATTTGTTAGCTTTTTCTTTTTATATGCAAATTAATTGTTAAACTCTAACATATTACATTCATATCGATAATAGTGTGAAATACTAGAAAATCTCAGGTCCCCACTATAATGGTTCTTGTAGGTCTTGCGATTAATAAATTTTAAACAATATTACTGATTTGAAATTAATATGTGATTGTTTAAAATTTATTTTGAAAAAGATTAAAACAAAAGGGAGAGAGAAATAAATTTTACACGAAAATATATAATATTTTTATAATCAAACTATGTTAATCTTTAAAATTATTGGAAGAAATTACAACATTTTTGTGATAAAACAATGTTATTCCTTAAAATTACTAAACGAATTGATTTTACGTGAAACCTTGTAGTTGAATTGATTAATTTAGTTAAAAGAAGAGAGGAAGATATGCAGAACTCAACAAAATAAGAACACAACAAAAACATAAGTAAAATTAAGGGAACGTGAATGCAGGGTGACGAAATGACGTAAAAATTAATGAAAAATAGTTTATGAAGGGAAAGTTGAATCTTGAACTTTTACACATTTTAAATCTTGTTAGTCCTCTTATATTACAAGGTTACATTTTAAATTGATCAGACATATGGATTCTATTTGAACAATTAGTAAGCTTAGGCCAAGAAATCCTCCTCTGTGGTTGAAACTAGTACAATATAAAAAACTTGGCCAAACCAGAGGAGGCATAAGGAAGCTTCTGAGATTGGTCAGCAATCAATGGAAAATATAAAAATAAATAAAACCCAAATCGCAAACCAACTCAGACTATTCATGTAATAATTAAATTGAAAGAAATTTCACAACTGCTGCAACATATGCTCCTTTGTTACATAATCTGATATAAAGTTTATCAATTTCCATGACCCAACAGGTTGTAGACAGAAAAGCGGGAGTTGGCTAGCTAAATAGAGAAATGACCTAAAATTGGTTTGCTTGTCATCAGAATTTTCTTTGATAATGCACAACATTGAAAACCTTAATGCTACAAACTATGCTATCTGGTACACCTATAATGCCAATCTTGATGCTACAGCTAGATTACCGATCCTGTTGTTCATTACATCTGTATAAGAAAATATCGAGTTTTATGAGTTTCTAAGGTGAAACAAATTTGATCATCCTAAATAGAGTATTAAAAACAGAAACACAATTGATATGGGCCAAGAAAATAGCATCTTATCTAATAAATGTCAGTTAATGGCATTAAAGAGCCTTATAAATACTTATGAGTATACATTCGATAGATGAACTTAAGATAGGACTGAGATAATGAATAGATAGATATCGAATAAACATAATCTCTATCTAAAGGGTAGTAGAGATAGAGGTGGTAACCTCCCAAAACACATCATAATCCGATGACGACTCAGTGTGTATAAATATTGGATAGATGACACGTTATCAGGTACGCAGTTTTATTATACAGTGTTCGCATATTTTAGCCCAAACATTTACTAGCAGAGACGCCCGAGAGTATTCGCATATTTTGCCCAAACATTTACTAGCAGAGACACCTGAGAGTATTCGCATATTTTAACTCAAACATACCCGAGAGTCTTCCAAAAGGTTGAAAATTTTCTCTTTGGAAAATTTTATCTTGCAACCCACCCTAACCTTAGGTACTAAAAGTGAAATTGAAAGTTTTTGATTTATCTATCATTGATTATAGACGGCACTAATAAGGATAAAGTGACAGACCAATTGTGAGAAACCGGAAATTCAATGAAATGTAATTCTATTAAACACGTTTTATAATGAAATTTTCGTTTCATTTCGACGATCGATAGTTTTTACGTTTAAGTTTACGTACATTTCACGCAAATCGATGCATGCACCTCCACTTACGACAAAATTAGAACAAGCACAATGTTATAAAGATTATGAGACGTTAATCATAACAATAATCGTATGAGTACATTATTTTTACCTCGTCGGGGCAAAAAAAACTTTTCGCCTTATGCATTAAACCAATGCATAACCATTAAATTCAATTAGTGGCTAAACAAATCAAATTAAACACTAATTAAATTCAAATTTTCAGCTTATCCCAAAATGGCAAAAACAAGGAAATTTTTTTTTTACCTATCTAAGTAAATTTTTCTTAAAACTAATCCAATGGTCAAAAATAAATTAAATGTTATATACATATACCATTATAGAAAACCCTAGCCTCCACTTCTGATCTTTTCTCCAGCAAATATTTCACAAAAAATTCGGATTTTTCATTTTAGAAAATCATTGAAGTTTTGGATTTTTGTCCATTAAAGGTTTAAAGAGGTAACCCCACTGCTCTCTTATTTTTGTATTTATTGTCATTTCTAATTTTACCATTGTGTAAATTATTTTTTTCAGTATCATTTTCATATATGGCACATGTTTATAGCATTTATGGTTTGTGAGTTATTAATTTTTAAAGTTCGAACAAAAAAATAAATAAAAATTCAAGAACTTTTAAAACCCGAAGAACCCTAGATTTTTCCGATGGATTTTCCGGCTAGATTCATTGGTTGTTGTTCGAATTGATTTTATAGAGTTGTTTTCGCACTTGTAAGGATCTTTTTGCCTCAAACAATTTCTAGAAATGATCAAGTTTCGGGTGTTTTCAAGCTCGGTCGAAAGTTTATTAAACCTGAATGTTTGTTCTTCATTTTTTTTGTGATTGTGTTGTTAAAACTTGAAATTTATTGCATGTATGAGCTCCTGGAAGTCTCCGGAATCATTTCCATGCTTAAATAGAAGGAAACGACGTTGGAAAGGCCATGAACGGCAAGAGCCGAAGCTCTCACCGACGTCCATGGCTGCTCCACCTCCGGTGACTTCAAGTTTCTGCTAGGATGGTTTTCCGAGCGCGGCACGGTGGCTAGGGGTACTTTTGCCTATGGAAAATGCCATGGCGAAGCCCTTACCATCGTCTCGTGCGTGCGTGTGTGTGAACCTCGCGGTGTCAGTGGTCGCGGCTGCCGCCGGCTGCCTCTGCAGAAACCCTAGCGGGAGGAAGAAGATGACGGGTCGGGTCGAACCGACCTGGTTCCGACCCACCCGTGACCACCCGGTTTGACCCAAACCTTGACCCACTGTTGACCCAGATCCGACTCAATCCAAATTTAAAAAAATAATAAAATAAAAATAAAATACCTTTACATTTTAATTATTCAATAAATTATTTTTGGATAATTATTTTAACATGTAAATAAACTTTTACATGATTAAAATTTTTACTATTTAAAATAAAATAAATTTATGATGTTAGAGTTTCTTAATTATCACAATTAAGTGATGAGTCATTAATTCATAAATAATTATTATTTAATTAAAACAATTAAATTATAATTAAGGAATAAACTCTAAAATTTTATTAAATGATTAAATAAATCATTTAAGTTAAAATTAATTGAGGAAAAATTCTTGATTAATTAAATTAAGAAATCAAGACCATTTATTATTTAATTAAAATAATTAAATAATAATTCATGAATAAATTTGACATGATTATTAAATGATCAATAAATCATTTAATTTAAAATTAATTAAGAAATAAATTACTTAATTGATCAATAATTATTAATGTTCAATAAATGATAAAAGATCTATAAATCTTTTATGATTAAGATTTTAATCAAGAAATGATTATTGTTTAATTAAAAAATTAAATAATAATTAAAGAATAATTTTTAATAAATGTTAAATGATTAATAAAATCATTTAAATAAATAAAATTGATTAATTAATATTAATTAATTAATCTAAGGCCTCCAATAATCAAAATTAAATTATCGAGAGCCTATGAGTGATGTTTTATCAAGTCCACAAGTTTTTCGGACTCCGATTCGGTTCCAAACGAATCTCAATTCAACATTTGACGACTCAATCAGTCAATCACAAGACTTGAGAATTCCACGAACACTTTGCATGTACATTCTGATATGTAATTAAGTTGAGATTTTTCATGTTACTGCATGTACATGTTTTACAGAATTATTCCTACGCGAGTGTTAAATTTAAGATTTCACTAAGGACTCAAGGCAAGTATATACTCACACTACTTTCTTTCAATTAATGCGTATGATCATTCTTTCGATATACGTAATGCATCCAAGATATTATTATGTTGATATTCATGATTTAAATTCTTCAAAAATAAGTAACGTATGATCCTTTGATCCGATGTAAGTGAAAAATGTTGTACTTGAATCGAGTATTCTTGGACGACTATTAGCTATTTAAATTCGCTAACACGCCAATGTAAATCCTATACAGATGTAGAAAGCTTATTCTTCACCCTATACTTGTAAAGTATATCTGTGTGGGTAACTAAAGGCTAGTGGGATGCATCTGTCTGGCATCCCGGGCCTAAGATTTATAGGGAACGGGAACTGAGGCATCGGTAACCAGACTCTCGCAGACAAAAGGTTTCTACATCGACTACGTATGTCGTTATGATGAAGTCAGACGGTGGTCAGGCTGGCCAGCTAATATACTGTTTGATACGAAGATTCCTAAGGGCACGTGCGTCAAACGGACATGGTTATAAAGTGCATGTAAAATTATTTTTTATTCTTTTAAGTAAAAGGTCAGATCCCTCGTTATCACTCGGGGACCCTAGGATCTATCTTTTCTCCAAGCTATTAAGAGGTGTGAACATTGTTTTCGTTCAACCTCATAAACATTTAAGCTCAATAAACTATCCCTTTTCAAGCTCACCAATACTTGATTATATACTTGCAAGCGTAAATCGCTCATGTTGTTATTATCAAATGTTTTACAGGTTATGGCGAGAAGGTCAAGCCGTCTTCTAAAGGCAAGGAAAGAATGATTTGACGAACGCTTCCTGATCGCCCTCTTATGGACGACATTCAGGGGAGGGTAAAGCGTGAAGATATTATAGAAATGTTTAAATTGTAAGGACTGTGTGGACCCCACATAAACTTTCGCTGTTACAATCATTTTTGGGGTTATTGTAATAGAGATTATTATTTATTTCTCTAATTTAATGTTATGCATGTTTGGATGTTAATACTTTTCTTTTGTTAATTATTGACGGTGCCCCCGAGGTCCAGTATGAGATTTTTGGGGCCGTCACACTCATATAAAGAAAAAGAAATTGATTCATCATCTACGACATCTACCCATCCCGCAATTCCAATCAACCGATTCATTAAGCAACTTTTGAGCAAACTTATAAACTAATAAAAAGAACGGGGCCATGTAACTTGATTCAGAAATTAAACTCTTTTTGAATCATTATCATTACATTTTAAATTATGAAATAAAACTTTTCCTTTGATACACGTATCAAACAATTAATTAAGATAAAAGCCACAATGACTGTCAACCCTGAAGCAAATGAGAATATGAGATAAGCATTAGCACAATAACATTCATAGCTTGATTTCGTATCACTACGTGCCTCCCTACCATAATGGCATTCCGCATCATTTGGTGTTAAAAAAGTGCACTACGATATCCATAAAGGCCAAAAGATTTGTGGTTGTCATTTTCAGATAGAGACATGGAGCGAATAGTAAGCAATTCCATCACACAAACAACAGACAAAATGGATTTTTTAGAAAACTCTTATTTCTCAACTATTTTACAATTAATGAAATGCCTATAACCTCTAGATCTGAATGACAAGAAAAATGAATTAGTCTGGCTTATATTGGTGAAATTTGTGTTCCAGTGTGGAGCCGAGGGAGACAAAATAAAAGACTTGAGCTCCTATCATGTGTGGTAATTACAGATATTAACACCAAAATCATAGAGCATTTGTAGCGGCAGTTTAGCAACTTCATCAACCAATTTAAAGGTAGGTAGTTCCAATACTAGATCAGGCCTATGATCTTAGCTACATTGCCATTAAATGCAGTAGATCAGGCCTATTCTTGATCATATATGATATTCACCGATATCTTGGTAAGCAAAACTGAGTAACAACTTCAAACTTTATAAGCCAAAAAATAAGGAAAAAGGAAGTAGCAAATTTAACTAAAATATTATTAGTTAAATTAAAAATTGATACTCTATCTGTTTATATTATTAAAATTAAGTACTATTAGTTATATATTATTAGCTATGTAAAGGAGTATAAGAGATTTATGTAATACTCTATCTGTTTTATAATAATTGACGTTTAATTTTTTTTGTATGGAAAATAAATTTAAGCTGAGGTAACATGATCTACGGGACATGAAAAAAGTATACGATGAGTGAGCAAAAAGGAGAAGATGACGTGGTAAGATAGGGGGGGGGGGGGGGGGGGGTGGGAGAGAGAGAGAGAGAGAGCACTTCCAATTAAACATATTTGTGTACGTGGACTGCCATGTATTAATCTTTTTTTTGTCGAAACTAAACATGGTCAGAAACCAAATCATGGAGATTCCTCTTCCTCATCCTCTAATAACAATTATAATAATAATAATAATAACAACAACATTGGTTGTTGTAGGAAGCATTTGGAAAAAGAAGAAGAGAGGAGGAGAAGGTGGTTTCTGCATTATTCGCATTCTGTACCCTCCCTCATCACACTTTCTCTTTCTCTCTCTTCTTTCTGTTTCTATTTTCTCCGGACAGAGAAGATACATCTATCCTAACGCCTAACGATTGATTCCTATATATTTATCAAATTTTCTTCTCTTTTTTCCGCCATTGTTTTTACAGGTTATCCCTTTCTCTGAATACATAACAATGGTACATCCATACATACTGACATACATGTAGGATGAATGTATTTAGAGATATTTGAAAGATTTATGGTAATAATTATTATTCAATTTGTCTGCCCAACTATGTTTGTTTGAATGTAATGTGGTCAACATTTGATGCGCGTTTGCTATTCGATCATATGCTCTTTAATTTGTTTTCTTTTAATTCTGCTATTTATTTTGTTTTGTGCATACATGCACTTTTTGCCTCTCTGAATAATACATTTTGTGTGTTTTTTTTTAAACATCCTTTTGGATCATAGAATGTGTCGTCATCTCGACATACTTGACAGAACAATCAATCATACGACATTTCATGTTAACTTTCTCGCAGTCTTTTCTCCGATAATATCAGGAAAGATACGATGAGTTAGTTATTCATTTCTTGATTTTGAAAATAAGTTTATAGTGAAATAGGTAATATCCAATACAATAAATTATTTATGAATATCTAAAATTCCAAAGAGATTGACATTTGTGTACAACATCAAAGGTTTAAGTACACCAGAAGTTCATAACGCAATAAACTGCTATTTATACTTCTTGTGGATATGATAGTACGATACATACTTGAAACTCTACAAGCACCAACTTACCAGATTTATTTTGCTACTGCTGAAATTGTTAAGCAGTGTTTTTACTTGCTGCAGCATATTAGGATATTAGTTTTACTATGTTTTATTCCACCACTATATATATGTTGCTAATAGAGTAGGTATTTCACCTGTGGTATATACATGAACAATTTCTCTTAAATGGCAACTTTCAGTATTATTACATGATGTTGCTTGAGATGGTTAACATCTTTCCTGATAAACATTGCAACTGCATTTACCTATACATGTTGTGGACAAATACTGAAATTTTTTGTGTCGGGTGCCATTGTCCTAGTCTAGATAGGTTAAAAGATCATAATGGGTGCTTGCGTATCAACACCACCTAAACATATTGCACCACTTGGGACTTACCATCACCAACATAAAAAAAGCAGCGGAAAGCTCTCCAAGTTTGTTTACCATGGAAAAAGGAAAAGGAGAAACAATGCCAGTTGCGTCAGCGAGTTTGTTCAAACAAAAACTACCTGCAGAACATCTGGGGTTTCAAATTCAACATTCCATCTCACGCAATTACAATGGCACCATAGTCAGATTGATGGAAATGGTATTTCTCATCCGACTTCGATTATTACTTAACAATGATGAGAGTTGTACATTGAATAATTATCATTAGTATTTTCCTACTATCTGAAGCAAGGTTTCTTTCTTTGATTTCTTTTCCTTCATAGATTTTACATTTAATTTGACTGATCATTTATTATGTTAAAAAACCTCCATTAAACAATGCTTAACTACAAATAAATCTGATTAAAAAAACTAGTATGCTGATTCAGTGTAATATAGTCAACATACCACCAATAATTTAGTAGTATATGTATTGGAACTTCATACATACTTTCCTCTTATTCGGCATTCTAAATTTGCATGTAAATTGCATTGAGCTTCGTAACTTATTTCATGAGTAAATGGTTCTTGCATTAAAGATGTTAAGGAATTTTTCTGGTTTTTATGGTATGAGATTTTGTCAATTTCCTCCTTTTAGACAATGCATTGCTACTTAAATTTAATTATGAGCCTCAAATTATTCTTGAAGAAGAAATTAGATGTTGATTTTGTCAGAGATAATTAAACTAATTTATGCAAGTAACTTAAAATTTTGAATTTGACTGTTTATATTCCTGCAGTTATTTGTCAAGAGGAAGCATGGTTTGATGCCATCAGCTTACTGGAGTCTGAGCCAGATGATGACTTCATTAGCGTGCATGGAGGTAAATGATATCAAGAATTTATCTTCACAGAGTCTCCTCCCTTTGGTTTCATGTTAGGAGGTTGATTTTTTATACTCTCTCCATCCCCGAAAGGGTGACATAAGTACACCAAAACATGCAAATTAAGGAGTACTAAAAATAATGCATTCATCTCTTTATAATCATTGATGTGATTTTTAAGTGTGGTTTAAAGTTGAAGAGAATATAGGTTCCACACTTAAAGTAAGAAAGAGTAAATATAAAAAAAGTGTGTATTTGTCTTTTAATAGTGAAATATATACTTTTAGATATAGTTTTGAAGGCAACTTTTTGGGTGTATTTAGAACAATTGAAAAGGACGGAGGTAGTAAAATAAATAATCTATGTAGTTGTCATTTATAACAGAGCTCTCAGCTTTGCACATTAAAAAAAATCTTACCACTTAGCCATTGATTATGCATATGTTTCATGTCATGACTATGCAGCTGGGTGATGACATAATTTTTTTTGATAGACAACCAGGAAGAGAAAGCCTAACTTGAATGAAACACATGAGCTCATATTCATTGCATTTTTCTTTATAGTTGTTTATATGACGGTATTCATTTGTATTTATTCTCCATTCGTTTAATTTGTCATGCAGACATTGGGCAATTGCTTCAGTATGGAACTTCTTCATGCATTGTAGATAACAAGTGCTTGTACAAAGAATACCAAGAAAGATTCTTGAAAATAGATAATGGTAAACCAGATAAGCTACTGAGCAAGGATGGATTCAAAGAGCCGAACGGATTAGCAGTTATAAGAAGAAGCTTTAACGGTTTAAAAGAGGACCAATATGATTCAGAAGAGAAAATGCAGGAAAATATGAAGTTATCAAGCGTATCTCAGCTGATTCCTTCTGTAAACTTCAATGACATGGTTGTTAATGCAGTACATCCAGGTCCTCAATCTCAAAAGAGAAAATCAACTGTTATCAGGCTCTCCTTCAAGAGGACATCTACGGATGGAGAAGAAACAAGTGAATTTCGTAAGTATACCATATATATATATATATATATATATATATATATATATATATATATATATATATATTCACGCATTCTGGCAATATATGAAAAGAAATTACGTGCTTTCTAATCTGTCTTCATAAAGCATAATTGATTTTTTTTTGTTAAATTCTACACATTAATAGGCAATATTTTGCATATCTCAAAATTCTATTAGACCTGTGTCTATGTACTAACTCACTGGTATTAATTTCAGTTTGCAAATTTCCTTCTACTCATGATATACAACATATTCACTATGTTCATTACTAAACATCATCAATTTGTGCAGGTGCATCAAAAAAATTCTTTTACCGTCCCAGAGCAGGTCTCTCGATTCCATGTTGTACAGACGAGAAGTCAACTCCGGGATGCTGGTCGGAGATTGAACCGTCACATTTCAAACTCCGTGGAGATAACTATTTCAAGTATGCTTTCTCATCTCTCACTTAGTGACAAGATGTATATATAGACATTCAGAGAGACAAGATGTATATATAGACATTAGAGATCGAGAATGGCTTTACCCACCACAATTTTAATTCATTAATTCAATTGCTAAATATTGGTTGGCAGAGATAAGAAGAAATCCCCAGCTCCAAATTATTGTCCTTACTCACCAATCGGCGTTGATATGTTTTTCTGTCCAAGAAAAGTTAATCACATCGCGCAACACATTGAGCTTCCACCTGTCAAATCAAATGGAAAGGTGCCTCCACTTCTCATCGTCAATATTCAGGTATTAATCTCCACTAATTCTCTTTATCTTACCAACTGACTAATAGATTCCACTTGGGGATCTGGTCTGGTGGTTCTCTTGAAACTCTAAACTGTATCTTAATTATCTATTAGTGAGGGTAGCAAGTGTTATCCACATTCTCATACCTTGTTGCTCTGGTCCTTGTGGCAGTTGCCTACTTATCCCACTGCAATGTTCAATGGAGACAGCGACGGGGAGGGTCTAAGCCTTGTATTGTACTTCAAACTTAAGGAAAATTTTGAGAAAGATACTTCTCCTCACTTTCAGGAGATCCTCAAGGTGATACCAACTAGACTTTCTCTCTCTCTCCACCCCCACCCTGTAGTGTATATATATGTAATGTCTAGACACCAAATGTGGGGGATCAAGTATGTATACATGAAAGAGGGAAACTGAAGACGCAAACTAGAGATCTTGCTTAAGGGGAATAAGCTCCTTATCACTTGAACCAATGAGCATCGGGAGACATCACTGATTCTAATGACAGCTATAATCTCCTGATGAGATTCTTAGGCTCCGTAAGTTTGAGGGTTTAAGCCTCTTGAGAGGCATGTGGGTGAGTGTGTGTGTGTGTAAACCTAGCCATTATGTATAAACATACATATCCTTATTGTTTCTTGTTATGTGCTTATTCTTCACCTATACAGTCTTTGCAACCACTTTCTTTTGACTGCTGTAATGTTTTTCTTGATTAAATTTCTTGGATTGTAAACAGAGATTTATTGAAGATGATACTGAAAAGGTTAAAGGTTTTACGAAAGAGTCTACAGTTCCTTTCAGAGAAAGACTGAAGATCATGGTTGGAGTGGTTAATCCTGATGATCTTGTTTCCACTTCCACCGAAAGGAAACTTATTAGTGCCTATAACGAAAAGCCTGTTCTTTCACGCCCTCAACACAATTTTTATCAGGTTCAGCGCCATTCCGTTCCATTCTTTGTGCTTAACTGTTGCAAATATCCCGCACTACTATATTCCCATTCAGTATGTGAGTATTACATGCATTTGATGTTGGTCCTTTGAGCCAATTCTGCTCACTATATTCCCAGAAAGCAGGATATGTCTAATTAAACATTTACACAGGACTCTTGCTAATACTTTCAGTTCTGACATATATAATACAGGGACCAAACTATTTTGAGATTGACCTGGACATTCATCGGTTCAGCTATATAGCTAGAAAGGGATTAGAAGCATTTCGGGAACGTTTGGGAAGTGCACTATTGGATCTTGGCTTGACTATCCAAGTACAACTACTATCTTGCTTTCACCATATCATTAAAAAAATAAAAAAATTCATTTAGAAACCAGTGATATTTTTGCCACTCAAGTAACATCCATCCAACTCTAACATATATATATTTCTTATATCTCACATGAATGCTGTGCCTCCAGTTTTAATTAGATTGCGAAACCATCGTATCAAAAAGTTGACAAAAATCTCTCTATATATAAGATTACTAACTGATTACTTGCAATATATATACAGGCTCAGAAACCAGAAGAACTGCCAGAGAGAGTACTTTGTTGCCTCCGACTCAACAAGATTGACTTTGTTAATCGCGGGCAAATACCCACCATCATTGCACCTAATGAGGATTGATCATCTAGTGTTTGGCATTTCAAACTGTTGATGCCCTTGTGGGACAGAATCTAGAGAGACCCTTTGCCCTTGTTGTGTGTACAGTTTCAGTTGTACGGCCTTGCATGGGAAAGGAAGAGGGAAAATGTCCACTATTTTTCATATACGGAGTAGTATATTTGATGAATCAGTATCAATGTTGATTGATTCACTAATTATGCTGACAATTAAATTGAATTTTTCCATTTATTTTATATCCATATAAGTATACTTGTACTATATTTGTGCGTGAGATTGTGTGTATATGTAAATTCTTGTAAAAATTCCAATAACCTATGGCAGGAGAGAGATCAATTCTCCAGATAGAATGGTTTCTTGCAATCTCTAGTTGAGAAAAAAACAAATTTCGTTTATGATAAATAAGTTAATATATATATAAAGGGCCGATCCATGGATCATCCGATCAACGGTGGAGATCAAACAAAAAAAAACTCTTTCCGCCAGTGAAATTAACGGAAAGTGTGTAAAAAAAAAGGTCCTTTTTGGTGGAAGTTAAAAAAAATAAAAAAAACTTTCTGCCGATCTTTCTGATGGAAGGTATATAATTTTTTTTCTCTTTTTATCTTCTTTCCGGGTAAAATACCTGTGTCAACATGGAGACAGGTACATACTACATAATGCATGTCAAACACTTTGACCGGAACTTGGACACCAACATATCCCACCCTACCAACATTTATATCTATAGGTCATCCAAAAAGGAAAAATGAAGAGTAGGAGAAAACCTGAGATTTGAGGCACAAGGTATCAATTTGATCTGAAAGTCAGAGTGAAAGTCAATCGAGAAGGGAAAGTTGATCGAGAAGCCGATGTGGCGAGATCGGATCAAGATTTGAGCAATTGATAGGAGTAGATTTGTTTAAAGGATTTCACTTATTTGTTATACATCTAATCCTTAAATATTTTTGGTCTTACAAATTTTACATATCTTCTGCTTGTAAAACTGACGGAAAGTGATTTTTTTTTTTTCATACCTGTCATCAGTCTTACTGTTGAAAAGGGTTTTTTTTTTTAATCTCCACCGTTGGATCATCCGATTGACGATTATAAATGTATTAACTACGAAAGTTTTCATAAGTAACGTTAGCCATGAAAAAATTAACTTTTAATTACAATTCTCTCATAGTATTATTAACAAAATTCATTACTTGTAATTTAGATTTCAATCCAATAAGTAATCTTAATACTCACAAAAAAAAATAAAAAAATTGTGTTATATTATTATTTGTTTATTTATTTATTGGAAAGGCCGGATAATCTGGGAGGAGAATAACTGAAGAAGGGATACAAATGTCAAATGAAAAAAAACAATGGGCAAAAGCAGGAAATAAAAAGTTTAGGGTATTGTATGTTTAAAAAGAGAGGAGGAGGAAGAAAGTAGAAAAACGCCAGAGGCCGAGCGCCGCTTTGCCCGTGAAAGAAGGGGCGGCGTGGTATTATCCACGGGAGTGAGGTTCCATAACTATGTGGCGCATCAAATCAAATCATTTGGTGCGACTGGCGTACATTAATGTTCAATATTATTACTACTACTATTTCGGGAATTTTTCAGTTTCTGCTTTGCTGCTCTCATTCGTAGCTAAAGCCACTGAATATTTTCCTACATTTCTTTCTTTATCTTTTCATTTTCTTACAGTTTTCTGAATCATCCCCACCTTTGCTTTGTCTTTATATGCTTTGGGTGATTCCCGGAAAGATCAATTGTATTTTTCTGGGAAAATAATTAACTTTTTTACCCCTTTAATTTCAATTTATATTCTTACAAAATTACATGATGCTAGTGTATGATTTTGAGGACTTCTGTAATCTCTCTGTTCAAAATTCTCCAGGGTATGTACTGGGTCTTTGATTCATGGACATTAGGGGATGATGGTTTCCTAATTTTCACATGGTTTTGGAATTACTTGCCCGAAGAAAGTTTTCTCAAGCTTGAAAATTATAGTTAAAAATAAGCAAGTGCGTGCTTATTGAAAAAAGATTAAGATAATGATATTTACATTAAACCATTATCTTTTCAGTATTTTACTTTCAACTATTAAAGTCACGCACTTAGTAATTGTTCATTATTTTTCTTGCGTAGGATGAATGAAGAATAAATATTTACGCCTAAATTATTTTACAAGAGAAATTTACATAAATATATATAAAAAAAAGATTAAGGAAGAAAGAGATTAATAAATTTGTCCATATATTAAATTTTAATTGATTTGTGAGTTCAATTTGTTTGTGTGCATACATAAATTTGATAAAAAAAAATATTTATGAAAGTGAAATGTTTTTTATTTTGTTTATTAGATTATTTATATATAAAATTCACATAATTGTGTACTTTTGAATATCTGAGATTTGTATTGTGATTGATAAATATAAGGTGTTCAAAGGTATACGATTATGTGAGTTTTATGCATAAATTATCTACTAAACAAAATAAAAAACATTTCACTTTCATAAATTTGTATTTTATCAAATCAAACAAAGTAATGAAGTTTTGTTTTTGCCCCGTTATATTACAAGTTTTAAAATCAACCTCAATGGAAAAGAAAGGTTAATTAGCTCTTGCATTCCAAAATGACTTGAAATAAACCTAAAAGTGAATTTTTGAAATTTGAAATGAAATATGGTGAACTGGATATTCTATTGATATTCGTACTCCTGAAACTTGATTGTTTTGAAGATAATGGCACAAGTAGAATCATCTTTATTCATCGACTTAAAACTGGTGTTACTCTAAACATGTTTACTCCGTATAATAACCACAACTGGCCCAAAGGAAAGCGCTTTTTCTTACGGGGGGAAAATACATCATTTCACTAGTGGAGCAAATAAAATCAATTATTGTGAACAAAGAATGATGTGGTAATGGTAAACAAGCACGAGAAAAACAACCTTTTGGAATGAGTAAATGAATGAATGAATGAACAAGAACGTAAAAGTACATTCAAATTGAATTTATTGGAGCTCTCTTTTCCCCACTCCTGTTTAATATCTTTTCTTTTGCCAGAATCGTGCAAAGAACTAAGCCTTGTCTTAAACTTCTGATGCAGCACCAGATGTTCTCGAAAGAAGCTGTAGTTAGAGACTTTGAGGAGTTGGAGCTCTCACCAACAAATACGGCATTCGCTTACATCACACGCCTGCACAAACAGATAAAATATTCTTCTTATTTGCAGCAAATTATCTCTACTTGTGCTAGTAATATATCTTCTAAAGTTATATATATGAATTCTATTTCCATACCCGTTGTCAATGATGATATGCAATGCATAGTAATATAATGACATTTATGAAAATTATGGCCACAACCAAAATAAAGCATGGATCTGTAACTGAAGTACTTTATGAACTTCAATTGTGATGTACCTCTGTAGAAACGGGATTTTTGAACAGCTTGACGAGCGTATCTCTCTTGGATTCCGCTGTTGCTACCCGACTCTATCAATGGGCCTGAGAGTGTCCCCCTTGCATTTTGGTCATTATAATCCTGCACATTTTCAGATGCAAATGATATTATTTAGTATTCAGGGTGATTCTTCAGACTCTAGAGGATTAGTCTTTTACGCCCAACTTTTAAGTTTTTATAATAAGAATGGATGGTCCGACTAGCATTTTACCAGAACATGACACCACTTTTCACTTGATAATTAGGAAGTAAGACATTTCAATTTTGATGGTGTTTTTACTAAGATGAATTATCAAGATGACATATTCACCATTCTGGAATATTTTGCAATCGATTAACGACTTACAACAGAAGAATCCTGAGATAGGCAAGAATCAGGTGAATCATATAAATCACGCCAATAAGGATGACTTTGTTGCCTCGGCATTGCATGCTTCATATATGCATCACGACCTCTTGAACTAATTGTATCTTGTCTGTTTGAACACACAGTATTATTTGCGTATAGTACACTGGTTGGGTCAATAGCACTTGAAGTTCTCTTTGTGTGTAATCTTGAGGATGCAGAACCCTGTCTTTGCCTTTTGTCTGAGGCGTAGCCACTTGATGCTGTTATTACTGGAACTGAGCGTATGCTGTCAGCTTGAGACATCTCAGTCACTTGACTCACTTGAGATACCTCTGACTTAGTGTCATATGGTAAACTCGAACCTATAGACTTGATGGCTCCTTTTCCCTTTACTTGTGTATGATCACCATTGCTTCTACGAACAAATGATATATTGGTCTCCTCCTTCATAGACAAAGGATACACAATTTAGCGGGTAACTTCTATTCTAAAATGATAACTGATAAAGGACACAAAGTTTTGTCTTTTCTTTTCCCTGCGGGTTGGTGGGGTTGGGAAGGGGGTGAGGCGGGGGGAACTCAGTTGGAGATGGGATTGCACGTGTTTATGTAGGGAGTGAAGAGAGAGTTGGACCTGTGTTGATTCTTGTAGAGGTTTGCGAACTTTTCTTGAGGTTCCAGATGCACGCATTCTAGAGCCAACCTTTCTCCTGAAAACAATGTTGGTTAGACCTTATGAATCTGTAAAATTTAATTGGATAATTCATACAGGAACAATGCGAAGGTATCTATTACTCCTAATAGAAAGCGTTAATTAACACCCAAGGCATTCAGTCTTTTCTTTATATTTCTCAAATGGACTACCTGTCTCTGAAGCATGTACTTGTGACATGCTTAAATCTTGAGTAGCATTAGCCACACAATTAAATGGCTTGCATCAAAGTTTAACAGTAAGATTTAATTTATAACTTCACAAATAATTAAAACCTACTAAGTAATGGTAGTAGCGTTTAGATGAGTACTAGAGAGCAAGGGGGTACCTTCTTGCATCCTCACGGGAATGTGCATCAATCTCTTTATTAGGTGGGTATTTTGGCAAGCTTGATGGATCACATGCGCAAGGTCTTGAACTGAAGTACTGTGTAACAGGACTTCCAATCAGGAAATCAATCAACGATAAGATATAGTAAATATGATGACATTCAAATGGCCGTGTAATGTAGACTGTCAGGGTTCTAAATCAGAATTGAAGCTGGGAATTATTTGACAAATTGCATTGTTCCACAAGATTGGATAATTAAAGACTGCAAAGTGGACTCATGTATAACTGTCATTTAAATTCATAATAGTTCAGGTTTTACATATGTTATTACCTCAGAATCAAGTGCAGATGAAGCAGTCATACGTTTGTATGGTTCAATGTAAAGAAAACTTTCAATAAGGTCCACAGCAGTTTTTGGGAACTCTTTACACCTTTCTCGAAGTGTACTTTGATAGTGATGCTGGGGTTTGAACAATGTTGCAAGAGGAAGTTTAGTCTTTCTCCAGTATTCATCAGGTGGAGAACCACAGAGCTTGAAAATTTTGTGCAATTGTTCAACCTGCAGATGTGATAAAGAACTTATTTTTCAAAGAAGAAACTTGAATGAAGGGTGTGAGTAAATGTATGATCAATAGTAAATAACTCTGAAGGTTTGCAAAATCTACTTTGCAGACAACTTAATTGTAAAATCATTCTTTGCTGTTGTATTTTTTTTTTGCATTTCCCTGTTCACATAATTTTCCTGGAAAACTATAGTCCACATTTCATCACAGGACAGTGTCTATTGAAAATGATATGCCGACACTTCCACGGCCAGTGATGTGCAGTGTTCTTATTTTGTAACTGATCTGATGATAGTGGAACCCTTTTCTACTTCCATCCTACCATACCACATGCATCTCAATCCTAAGTGCAACTCTCTTGGCAAACACAGCATTATTCATATGTGAATAGTATATGGAGAAATGATGTGTCTGTGTCTAGAGAGTCCAGAAGTCTTCTTCCTCTTATCTGATGATCCACGATGCCCAACTCCTCGCCACCTCCAACCCCCCGGAAAAAAAAAGAAAAAAAAACCCTTTTATTTTCTTAATTTCAGAAGATGGAGCAATAGATTGCACGGTGTAGGAAGAAAATCAATTTTGCATACAGTTACAATGCCAATTAAAGTTGTACTCACTCCATTCCAAAATTAGAGATACATTTCAAAAATTGTGTAATCTAAAGACAATTTTTGAGTTACAACTTACAAATTTATGCTCGATATTGTGTTTAATAAATGATGTTTCATATTATCTTGCTATTGGCAGTGGTGGTGAAGGTGGGGAGTATGACTAGTGATGATAGTGGAGACAGTGGTGATGGCATTTTAGGAACTTTATGACATTACATTGTAATAAATTAGAAATGTACTACAAATAATGTAACAAATAAAAAAAGAAAATTTATCTCTAATTATGGAATGCAGGAAGTAAAATTGAAGAAAACAACTTGCATAGTATCTACCTATCTATTATATTAAGAGGTTGGTCCTCTTAATAACTACCTGGTGTTTTTGTGTCCTCATTTTATGTCCCAAAATCACCACTAGACATTATATGAAATTACATCTTATATTTACTATATTAAAGGATTTATTTTATTATTTTCTTTTGACTTTTTCAAATCTCTAATTTATCACCCAATTTTTTTCCCTTCAACAGATTAACTCATATCAACTGATATAAATTTATCGAAAAATTTGTATAAGCTTTGCACATGCGTTAGCGTGTGCCCAAAATTACTAGTAAACAATAACAAGGCTGAGATGGGAGGAATTATTGAGAAGGGTTTTTACCTCAGTTCTCCCTTTGAGAAGAGGTTTTCCTTTAAAAAGTTCAGCGAATACACATCCCACACTCCAGAGATCCACAGATTCCTCATAATTGGTTGAGCCCAGTAGAAGTTCAGGAGGACGATACCATAGAGTCACCACACGACTGGTTAATGGTTCCCCATTGTTTCCAGTATTAAAATTTGCCAGGCCAAAATCTGCTATCTTCAAAACTCCTTCATTGTTCACCAAAATATTAGATGTTTTAACATCTCGATGCATTATTCCTTGTGCATGGCAATGCTCGATTCCACATAAGAGCTGCCGCATATAGCATTTAATCTGCTCCCAAGTCCCAACAAAAAGGCAATTTAATGTTCTTGAAAGAAAATGGGAGTATAAGCCTAATATCTTTCCAACCAAACCAAGTATGCAGAAAAAAATAACGCTTTAGAAGGTAGTGTTGTGCATTCCTCCATAAATATGCATTTTAATTAAGAAATGAACAAACCTGCACCTCAGCGAACTTGATATCAGGACTTGATAATAATCCTGTGAGATCATGTTCCATGTACTCAAAAACTAGGTATATGTTACATGATAATCGAGAAGTAATGATTCCCTCCAGTTTCATGATGTTTGGGTGGTCAAGCCTACGAAGAATTGTGATTTCTCGTGCCATAAACCTGACACTTTCTGGTTTGAAATTGTCAAACCGCACCTTCTTCAGGGCAACCATTTTTCCGGTTTCAGTATCACGTGCACGGTAAACACTGCTGTATGTACCTTGCCCAATCTACATATTAAAAGCAACCGTGACGCTGACTGAATTAATAAGAACAAATAAATCTAAGACAAAAAAAAACAGCTAGGGAGACCAATTTAATCAAATAACATTATAACAGACCATAAGGTGGCAAAGACACCACAACTCTCACACTGAAGAACAAAACAATACAACAATTTCATGACCAAATATCCACGTCAATTAATTTCATAATGGAACATCTAAATTTTGGTTGACATGAAGTATTCGATACAAGTATGGAGCAATAGACCTAGTAGAAAGCAGCCTTCCAGAAGAAACTAACTCTCCCTCAAAATACTCCCCAACTTCCTTTGTAGATGCCTACACTACATCTTGGTTACTGATATGCTCTCTTGTCCATAGGTCAGTAATCCTGTAACATAATCAAGATAAAGAAGTGCTAGAAAGTAACCAAACAAATGACTGAGTGATCAGTGATCACTACATGTATGCGATAAATCAATCCGTACTAACATAAATGGTCCCATAATACGATATAAGTCTACATAACCGCTTATATGAACAAAGAACAGACCAAAACAAAATACTCTAAACTTCTCCCAAATAAAATTTTCAGAGTTACATGCAAACAGACATAAAGTGGAGGCTGGGGATTTTGCACAATCACCTTCTCGAATTTTTCATAACTGTCTGATCTAAGGGGCAGCCATCCATCGACGGCCTCACCGGCAACAACACTGAGCCAAGCTGGCCACCCTGCAGCAACATGCTCTCCATCTGTTAACCTTCTAAATCTAAGGCTGAAAGAAGAGCTTTTCCCAGAGCTTGTCCCCTTCTTCAATTGGCGCGATTCGAGACGATTGTTGTTGGGCACTGATACCTCATCCGTGTCCTTCCTAGGCTCCTCCTTTATCTTCTCCAATGTCCCACTTGCATTTCCGGGTTTGCCTTTGGACCGGGAACTGGAATTACGGATCCAATTGTTGTCAGACGGAGCTGCAGATGAGAAAACAATATCAGGAGAAGAAGGTAAAGACCTCGTTGCCGCCTTCTTGGAGCTAACGCAACCCATCTCCCCCAAAACCCATCAAAGCTCGACCCGTTTCGAGAATCCCCAGATCGATCCGAATGATGGAGAATTAGGGTTTTCAAAGAAAATGGGAAAAAATTTTGATTTTACCCAACAACGAAGAACAAGGAAAGAAAGTAGTACTCCGTACTATTTTTGTTGAAACAAAAGAAAATAAAAAGAATTCCCCTGTTTGGTGTTTGATGGAAACCAAAATAGAGAATACCCCCGGAAAAGAGAGATTTATTTTGGGAAAGAAGAGCATACTTATTTGTGCAATGTACATATATGTTCGAATAATAATATTCTCTCTCTCAAAAATCATCATCATCATCAGGGTGTAGCGAGATCCGCGGAGGCAAAGACATTCTTGGTGGGTCCGAAGTTGTCTTCTTCATTTCTCTGCTACGTACCAACTCACTCGGTAGGCTATGGAGATGATGAGATAGAAAGACAAGACTTGAAATTTTACTGGGTTGCGTGAGAGTTGCTACATCAACGCCGCTCCAACTGGTTGAGAGTCTCAATTTCCGAATTGTCATTTCCCGACGGATACACAAAACAGATTTTGTCTTTTGGCGCGTTGTAGCCCTGATTAACTGCCCAACTACCCCACCACCCACTATGCTACACCAAACAAATATGCCATGATTTTATTTTATTAAGGATGACTTTTTTTTTCCAACACTTGAATTTACGGGTGCACAATTCATTTATTGATTTTTCTTTTAAAAAATATTAACTAAATCGAATGTTTCCGTTTTGAAATTAACAGAATCAAAATCAATTATTTTTATTCTTTATTTTTTCAATTTTTAATTTTATATAATAATAAATCCATTTTATGATCGAATTTTCTTATAATTAACAAATTTATAAAAATTATAATTTTAATATTAATAGTATAAAAACTTCTATAGCTATATTTTCATTAACACTTAAAACTTTGTAACTTTTGTTATATCTAGTATAATTTTATTATTTACATAAAAGAATAAATAGTAATAGTTAAAAAGTGATTATTATAATTTTACAAACTTAAATTATTAATGATATTACATAAAATAACTATAAAATTATAATACATGTATATATATATATATATATACATATAATATCTTGTGTTTATTAAATTTGAAATCATCGGTTTCGATTTTTTAAACCTTAAAACCAAACCCGATTAATTATATATCGCTTTTCTTTAATTACAACCATTATTCTTCGATTTTTTTTTCCGATTTTGATTTATTTTCAACTCAATTTTATTTGATTTGATCAGTTTCTTTAATTTTTTCAATTCTGTGTACAATCCTATTTGGATCTAAGCACGCATTTGGATCTAAGTACAATGATAAATTTATGAGGTCCATCATTGTTAACTGACATATCTTGATTTTTAAATTATGTAGGACACCGTTACTTCCAAATTTATACACCCAATTATTTTTTAATATCATGCAAATACATCTACGATATTCGAAAATTCATAACTAAAGCTATTTACAAATAATTGCAAATATAAACCACAAAAAAAAAAAAAAAAAAAATCTATGCAAATGGAGTTGATGGATTACGGTGGTACAATCATTCTATCTATCTATATATATATATATACACACACACATATATATATATAAAATGATCCATGGCTAACATAAGAAAAAAATATTATTTTTTTTAATTCAATCTACATTGTCCAAAATTAAAAAAATAGTGAGATGAATTTATGTCCTCTATAATTTGTTTTAGGTTTTTTTTTCAGTTTTTTTTTCAAATATTGTAGAAACTTAATATGTTTTAGTTCTATTGATCTTTTTTATATTCTAATTTTAAGTAAAAATAGCAACTATTTAAAGTCAAAACAAATAGCATTTAAATTAAATAAAATTAATTTTAAAAACAATAATGAAAAAAATAGTTAATTGAGTTAATACACAGACCAATAGAATTGACTATGTTTCTAAAATATAACTTATATTTAAGTATCTCGCTCCTTGTGTACGTACCTAATAGTCGTGAAACCTTGTTCCTATGAAAAAGGAAAAGCAATTCTCCCCTATAAAATAAATGCCTCGTGCTTTGCCTTCCTAACTCTGTGCATTTACATCTCTTTTTTCATTTTCCCTTTTTTACTGCAATAAATTTGTATGTTTTTTATTCGTTTAAATTATAACTGCTTCCAATTTTTATCTTTTCAAGGCTCTTATAACGTGATAGAGACAGAAAAATGAATCATGAAATTCAACTTTTTACTGAATAGTTATATCTCAAGAAAATAAAATTTATAATATTTACTGATTATCTTTAAGGCCAGTATTAGTTTAATTAACAAAACGGACAAATCTATAAATGTTAATTTAAGGAACAGACTAAAGGGTGTTCAACTGGTTTTCGAGTGTCCCGAACTTGGCTGTTTTGGTACTATTTGGAAATTTGTATTATCTTCGATAGATGGTGGAAGAGATAAAAATTGAATATAGTTCTTAATTTTTAGGTCCGAGTTCAATTTTATTATTTGGTAAAACTTAACGAAAGTTTTTACGAGGTTGAGAGTTAGAGTTTTTTTAATTGTCATTTTTAATGAGTAATCTATAAATATAAATCGTAAGCAGATCAATGACATATCCTAATTCTAGACTCGGGAGTCTTCTCTCACCTAAATTTTATGTAACAAAAAAAAAAAAAAATTGTTAACAAATAGTTGAAAACTAATTCCCTTATTATTATATAATACTCTCCTCGTTTTAAAAAGTGAAAAGATACTTTCATGTTATACTAATTAGAATTGTAAAATCTCATAATTTTATTTAATTTTATTTTTTATGTGCAATATCATGGAAATGTAAATATCTCTATTAAATATAAATTTTTATTCTTAGATTTTGTTAAAAATTTATATTCATAATTAAAATTACAGTATAGAGTTCTGAAAAGAAAATATATCAAACCTCTAATTTTGAATTTTGGATGAACAGAAGTTTACGAAGAAAGGACGTCTTGCACACTGGATCCATACCAAAGGAGGCCTATCCATTGGCTATTGCCAGGTCTACTGAACTTAGAAATAACAAAAGATCACGGACACACAATCATATAGAAAGCTATCATCAAATACAGGAAACAATCATTCAACCATAAAGAAATACATTGCTAAACTCATGAAACAACTGCAGCAACAAGTAATTCAAATGAAGTTTTTCAGCCCCTTCTTCCATTGATAAACGAGGATACACGATATATAAGATTATGAGAATCCTTACATGGAATTTATGCCAATATGTAAACCATTGCATTCATATCAAGCAATGAGAGAAGTTCATTTTCTTCCCCTTTGGTTTTTTCCATTACAAACTGTCGAAGCATATGTTTCAAGAACCAACCCAGTCTAGTCTGTTCAGAGCAGTGGGACAACTAAAATCTGTTTATGCTGCCCCGAGTCGGTCATCCCCATCCCACTGTGAGAGCAAGAATCTCTCGTACGAAGTTCATTACCATAAATATACAAAAGGAAATAGCAATCGAATTCACACAGCAAGTCATGTTCCCGACCTACATGACCCCTAGGACCGCAAGCATGGATGGTCCGCATTAAGTATATCTTCCATACAACATATTAGCAGCCGTCTGAGCTGAACCAGGAAGTTCATCTCAACATCAGCTTCCAATCTTCAGCTTTCGTGCAGCTTAAGCTGTGATTTGCCCTTCTTTTAGTTGTAACAGAATAGGTCTTTGATCTACTCCAAAGTCCATATCTTTATGAAGGGCAGGCTTCTTCCCAGTCATCACCTTCGTATTGGCTGAGTTGTGGTTGCTGTTCCTGCCTGTTGGAACATCATGATTATGTTTTCCTTCATATGAAGTTATGACAGCTTTAGGGTCTGTTGAAGCTCTCTCAACATGCTTTCTGACATTGCATCCTGCATATGTGCATTTGTAATAACTCCTGCAGATAGAATTCAAGTCCATAAGTCAGAGATGATCCGAGACATGCATTTAAAAAAAACATATAGCAAACAGAATTCCTAATTCTTGTTGCCTCCTCGTCAGTACTATATGCATGCATGTTCCATATATATCATAAATTCATAATATCATTCACCAAAATATTAACTTAGACACTCAAGTTGACACAATCCACCATCCAGAGAAAAGAAAAGGCAACATAGCTATTGAACTCCCCTGCGGCAACACAGCAAGTCTGCAAAAATAGAACAAACGAGCAAACTACTCCATGTTGCTAATCCAGATGATATCCTCCCTCAAATCATTGTTGCATCGCACACCAGTTCCCTCCAACCTCACCTTTTCAACTATTATTACTACAACACTTTCTACTTCATCTACTATGATGTTTATCTTCATATACTTATTTTGCAGTTCATTTATTTAGCTATTTAAAATATGTTTTAGTTCATACAAATTGGCAGAAAACAGAAACCTTTATGGTACAAAGCCAGCCTATATGGCACAGGATACAGGAAATTTGTGTACCAGTACCGCTACTTGTTTTAAGGATAAATCTTACATCTTAATGACACAGGACAGAGCAGTTCGGGAGGGTGATCTACTGATTGTTGTTCCCATTTCATGATGTTATGGGGACCAGGGACCTTATTTACTCAAAGCATAATCACCAAGTAATGGCATATAAAAGGCATATAGACTACTCAATCATGCATTCAATATATAGATTTCTCATAACCAGCATAAAATCTACTTATTGAAAAGAGTGAAACTGCAAAATAAACAGTTTAAAATCTTCAAGAAGAACTGTATCACAAACTAAAGCACATAGTGAAACCGTCAAAGCTCAATAGAAAGGGATGTCAGCATATAGTTTACTCTCTTTATTCTAAGAGTGGAATCTAAACTCCAATTGGTCATCTCTTGGCTTTGATATACTATGAAGCCCTAATAACTACATTCAGAAAGTGCAAGTGAAATCACTGTCAAATGGGATGACCATTACTGCTAAACAAGCCCGTGGATGATATCGTCACCCAAAAGTTCAATAAAACTTGACTGGATTAGTATGTGTACTGTAACATGAGAATCTATAATTTCTTACAGCAATAACCAACTAGCAAATACTAAGGACAATGAGAAGAATGAATGCCTAACATGTATGATGTAGAACATATTAGAGAAAAAAGAATAAAGAGAATAATAAGAAAGGATAAGCAGGGATATAAACAATAATGACCAACCGTGACGATGAAGAAGCTGATAATGACGATGCAAATAAGAAAAGAAGATTTATTATCATTAAATAATTCCAACAATAATTTCTTGTCCACACTAATATATTTGTTATGTCAAACATCCAAAGCAAATCCAAGTTATAATGCTCAAAGTATAAATTACCTTGGATGAGGATTCCCCTTCACCACTTTTTGTCCATATTTTCTCCACTTGAACCCATCATCTAAGAGATCAACTTCACTTCTAGTCTGCACAACTATCCTAGGTTCTGTGACCGCCTTATGAGACGGTAATTCAACTGGCAAAATTTCAGTATTTCTGCATTTCAAGACAAGTTATACCAAATTAATTTCAACTTTTACCAAGTATAAGGAAAATTAAACAATATACCACGCATAAATTTTAAAGATATCAGCAGCATCATAATGGGTAATAGAACTAGCCTTCTCTTGGGGTTTGGTTCACCATCCTCCTCCTCGTCCACTCCCAGTTCAGCATCATTACTTTCCTCATGATAAATTGACCCTTGTAACTGCCCTGATATCGGTGGAGCTGATACCTGATCATTCCCAGGCACCGAATGAAAAAGTACACAGTCATCTGACCTGCTTGATTCAGCCTGACCCAGCAAACTGGGCTCAGGCTTTGCTTCAGCATTCAAATATTTACTCCGATCACCACCATCTTTTGTGCGTTTATTGGACTGAGGTAGTTCATGGTTGTGCTGACCTTTATAGGTGATTTCAGTTACCTGACCACTAGGAGAACATTCAACTTTCTTCTTAACAGGACAGTTAAGATGTGTACACTTGT
Organism: Centella asiatica; assembly: GCA_014636745.2. Classification (NCBI taxonomy): domain Eukaryota; kingdom Viridiplantae; phylum Streptophyta; class Magnoliopsida; order Apiales; family Apiaceae; genus Centella; species Centella asiatica. The sequence goes on along the minus strand of CM025785.1, from coordinate 27,215,674 downwards.
AGTAGCTTCGTGGATGCTCACTTGCCTTGACCTGCTTCTGCCCATATTTCCGCCAATTGTAACCATCACTGCCGGGTTTATCAGTGATCACAGGAGCAGGTAAAGACTTTTTATCAGAATACGAGACCTCAGGTAATTCTACCATTGAACTTTCAGGCTCACGCTTTGCAGCATGTATTTGTTGTTGTACAGTTGAACTTGGGACAGAGCAAGAATGTTGTGTCAGAGAATCTGCAGAAGTTGGTAATAGTGAAGACTGCTGTATTTCAGCTTGACTTTGCAAATATGATTGGGATAAGCCAGCCTGAGCTGTAACATGTGCCAGAGCCTGCTGGTGGGACATCCCAAAAGGGCTCTGCATAAAAATTAAGGAAATATATGATTCCAAACAACTGCTGAAAGCCAAACCCCAAATTTTATAGACACGTAATGCTAACTCATTAGACGTCCCAATGTTCAGTACACATATACTCCTTGCAACACTATGTCTAAGATCTCTATTCCAAACTTTGAAATTGGAATTTTGAACCAAAGATTTAAGACTAATGGTTGGAGTTGGGTAGCCAATACCCGAATATAGAACTATTAACTGTGGGGCAACAAATTATGACTCAACTCACTCAAGTTTTGCTCCCATGTTATGAGAAAACTCGATGGAATAACAATATTTATGAGTTCGTTGATGAGCTCCAAGCACTGGTTAGCAGAAGTCGCAACCTTAGCCACCCTCCTGAGTCGGTTGGGGTCTACGGAGATTGGGGGTTCAAGTACCACCCAACCCAGAAGAGGAATATAACTAGTGATGCTAAAGCTCCAAAGAATTTTATTTCGCTGCTCCACCTCTTTAATAGAAAGACTCGCCCTTTCTCTAGTAGGCATGGACATACAATTCAAACATATTATATGCACAAGTTCTGATTTTCTTTTTTTATACAAAGATTATGGGTGAAAAACACGAAGCCTATCAAGATCAAACACTTCATCATTTAGAAATGCAACAAAAGCATCTGGATTCAGATTCAAAGACAAAAATTAAGACATGCCCAACTAAAAATAAAAAAGAATTATAATACCTGAAGAGGGGAAAAGAGCCCTGGTGAAAGTAACCCAGAAGGGCTCAACCCAGCTGGCATCATAAACAAAGGGGATTGAGCAACAACCAAATTCATCGGTCTATTCTGCTTAAACCCCATCTTATTATCACTTCCATCGCCGGAATTCAACTCCTTTGAAGGATTACCGGCGGCGAATAGATTAGGTCTTGAAACCGGAGATGCCATCGCTCCGGCGAGAAGCTGAGAGAAAGAGCAGGAATCTGAGTCCGGGTTATAGTCGGAGAAGAAACTGGAGACCAGGGTCATGGGACCCGGACTGAAACCGGGTCCACCGGCGAAGAGGGTCTCCATGGAAGGACGAGGTGGAAGAGTAACGGCGATAGTCGGCCGTGGAGGAGCAGTTACTTTTGAAGCTTCTTCTGCTTCACCCATGTCTTTTGTATATCTCTGTCACTTGAAAGAAGAACAAAATCCAAATTTCTGAAGCCTGAAACTGAGAGAAAGAGGTACTGAACAAGCTTGCAATCTTAATAAGTATACCTTTTTCTGGTAAAATTACCAAATATAAATCAGATGCTACATACACACCCTTCTCTCTTCTCTCTCTCTCTCTCTCTCTCTCTCTCTCTCTCTTTGTTATACTCCGTATGTGATTAAAAGAAGTACACCTTCCTACCTTATGATTTTCTTTTTGATAAGAAATGGCAAGAAGTGCACGGTTTATAGTTTATACAGAGAAAGATATTTGTGGGCTTATCCATATCAGCTTATTATTATTGTCTGCTTTTAAACCTTTTTTAAATTAATTAATTAATACGGATTACGTACTAAAAAGTAAAAACTACCCGGATTATAATTTGAATCATCATCGCATTGTAATTAGTTAAATTATTTTGAATTAATCGGTTTCATATCAATTTTGTAACAAAATTAATGTATTTTTAGTTCATAACTTTTTAACAGATATTAATTCAATGCGATTTTGATATTTTCTATTATCTTATTCGGAGTAATATATATATATCGTTGTATTTAATTAAAAGCCATAAAATAAGTTTAATGAAAAAGAAAAACTGAAATAAAGTATTCTTAAATGCAATATAATAACTTAATAAGATGAAATGTTGCTTGAAAATTGAAACATTTGAGTTGAATTCACATGTAAATGGGTTGCTTGCCTTCCTCTAAAGGAAAAGGGATTAACCCATAACATAGAGTAGAGTAGATGGTTGGGACTTGGGAGGAGAAAATGTGGGTTTCTTGTCTGGTTTTGATTGCTGTTTAGTCTTTCAGCCTTTTTGAATTTTGAGGCGTGTGGGATGTGACCCTCTTATTATTTTTAGTTCATTTTCTTGCTCTATGTTTTCATGTAGGGAAGATCCCATTTCTAATTTCGTTCCTAAAAGTTAATCCAATTTAAATTTTATATACTCCTACCAATTTTTGTTTTTTCCTATCCTATTTGGCTTGGCAAGAAATGATTAAATCAAAGAGACAATATTATTTTGTCATTAATGAATTCTTTTCCAATTTAGTGTTCTTCATTGTATGAGTCAAATATATACATTCACAAAATGCTTGTGTAAATACTAATTTACATGATGATTAGTGTAAAAATGGTAAATTTTCTTTCATTAAATAATGTCAAGCTGTTTGTGCTGGTGGAGGGGTAGATACCAACAACTAAACAAGTAATGCCGACAACTACTATAAAGGCACAGTTCTTTATATTTTAGTACTATCAAATTCTACTTTCATCAAATGAATGTAATTTTGAGTTTGAGCATGGTTAATTCAAGGGTTCTCTTAGTCTCTCCTCTCTATCATATGGATTTCATTTAATATTTCCTTTGGTAGGTATGTAAATGTATGGTCAATAGATTTGCTCATGTTTGCAATATCTAAAAATTCTGAATACAGCCTATTTGGTAACCAAAAAGTACAGCTTATTTAATTCACAAACGTGACGGCCACAAAAATATTTACAGCTTCTGCAACTTGACAAGTTTTTCTTTGTTAACACAACGATGCCAACCAAGTTGCAAAATATAAAAAAGGCTGTGGCTATCAACACGTACCATACTACTATATATATATATATATATATATATATATATATATATTATATGTGGTTCGTCTTTCAATCATTTACACGGCTAACTAAAACTACACATCGATCATCAGTATTATTATTATTATATACATTTATGTAATAATAACAACAAAACAAATTGATAGAACACCAAGTGGCCGGGGTGTGGTCCCCTTCCTCCATTTGATTGTATGTTTCGTGGTGCCGTTCTCATTATTATGAAGTTGTACCCCTTTTTGTGTACAGATACTTCTTTTTTCCAAGGGTGATGGACTTACAATTGAAGTGTCCAATTTGCAACCCAAAAATAAAAAATAAAAAATAAAAAAAACGAGGAAGTGTTACTCCCTCTACTTTTTGAATTAATTGTCAAGGTTGATTTTTAAAAATATATCATTTTTATGTTAGAATAATTGTTTTATTCGTTCTTAATTAATTGGTACTATTTGATATATTATGGTTAAATTGATCATTTTTGACGTAATTTTTTATTATTCATATTTAATATACAGGTGACAAAATTATAATCACAAGAAGTGATGTCTTGATCATTAGTCTAACTGATTATCAACTAACTTCTCTAAAAAGTGAGTAATATTACAGACTAATAAAAAACATTAGTTGATGAGTGTGTGGATGTAAATGTATGCGTGAGTTTTTAAGCAGTGACCTCATTTGTAAAAAAATAAAATTCAATTTGAAAAAAACATAAAAAAAGAAGTCTAAATATATAATTAGGACCAAAAAAAAAAAAAAAAAGAGTACATCTTAGTACTATTAATTTTCAACTAAACTACCAAAGACTAGTTTTCCATTTAAGGCATATGATATTTTTTGGTAAAATACACGATTGGTCAAATAACAGGAGGGAGCTAGTGGAATCAGTAGAAATACAAGGAATTGTTCGTAATTAATTTTGAGGAGTCGTGTGCTGTAGACTTTCTCCACTATTATTATTACAATTATTATTAATTATAGTGGACCAATCCATAATATAGAAGTCGGATAAGGAACCCCACCTTCCTTTATGGTATTAATATCTGTTAGTACAACAACAATACAGTTGGTGCTGATATTTTCTTTCGACTATTTCCCTCAAATCCTGATACATGACGATACTTTCTTACATGCCCAACTTTGCTGTATCCAATTTATGTGGCATTCACTAGAGATTTCATTTTATTGGACTGTTATCTTTTTACAGTAAATACTTCATTTTCATTAAAAATGAAACACAGTAGGAATTAAAAAGGAAATGTATTTATTTACCCAAAAAAGAAAGGAATTAAAAAGGTGATGGATGAATGGATATCCCAAGTTCACTACCCATTTTATATTTATTTATATATGTTAAAACATTGTGTTTTTGTATCAAAAATAAATAAATAAATAAATTGTGTTTTGGAAAACTTGTTTAATTCCTAGAGGTGATGACAAAGACATAAAGAAAGAGTGTCACAATGGCTGGTGCAACCCAACTAGTGGATAACTGTCTAACAAACAAAATAAAAGATTAACAAAAACAATATCATTTTTCTCTTCCACCCACATGCTGATGTCCATTTCATTTAAATACAATTACTTCAAGTTTCCAACAATTGTATCTTGTTTCTAACTACTTAAAGTAGACAGGTTGCTTTTGCTGGATATGTAGTAGGCCAATATCTTGCTCATCACCAAAATTAATAATAATTCTTGAACCAACTTTTATTAACTATATGTATTTGTTTAAAGAAATAAATAATTATTTATTAACTATATGTATTTGTTTAAAGAAATAAATAATTACAAATATTTAAGATTATCCTCATTTATTAATCACAACAATTTCGATTGATAATTTGAATTAAGAGAGATAAACTCTTAATTATATACACAATATATATATATATATATATATATATATATATATATATATATATATA
>CM025785.1:27173499-27210592 GCA_014636745.2 Centella asiatica | reverse complement strand
ATATATATATATATATATATATATATATATATATATATATATATATAATATTCACATAAACTCACAACACTCGTATATAAACTCATATACATTAACTCACAACACATATAAACTCACAACACATAAATAAATTTATAGAGAAACAATATTTAAAAATATTAAAAAAACAATAAAACTAATTGGAAGATGGAAAAGGAATGATAAAAGTGGCCGTAAGATTGATAAAGATAAGAAAACATTTAAAATTAACTGAAGATAAATTGAAATTTGAAAAAAATTAATACCAAAAAAGGAAAAATCAGTCAAAACTATTGAAAACTCTGACAATGTTAAATTTTGAGGAAAAAGAAAGGAAGATATAAACACACATAACAAAATAAACAAATAAAAAAAAACTAATAATAAATTTTAAAAAAACCTTAAATGAATTATTTCCTAAAACACCACGGACAATTTTCCGTATCATGGAGGCCACTTTGACAAATTGGAGTATTTTAGTCAACAGTAGATAGGCTGACATATACGAAAGCAGCCAGCGCAACCAGCTGGTGGACCCCACGCTCCTCTTTTTAATTCCGCCATTAGTTCTCGTGGTGGCAAAACCCACCCATCAATACAATAGTTGGTAAAATTGGCTCCAGAAACATCAAATTATCACGGATACAATATCATTTCATTTGCAAGAAAATATTATTTGACAGTTGGCATTAGTGCAAAAAGAACAGACTACATCAGTTTGGCCATCGAAGGAATTCATGCTGTGAGTGACTAGATCATAAAGGCTTAGGTGAATGACATATTTTCACAAGCCAAAAGGGGAATACAGAAGGAAACTGTTAGAATCTGTTAAAATTTCTGATTCATATCTTCTTGTTAATGTAAATACATGTATAAATTAACGTGAACGAGGAGGAGGACAGCACCTCAATACAATTACACAAATCTCTCTTCTATTCTCTCTACCACCAACAAAAAACAAGAAGCACTCACAGCTTGGTCTCCATATAATAAGTCGATGAGACAGCCAAGCCTTCAACATCATAAGTGCGGACTAGCCTCTGTCTTTTACCAGCTGACTCAAGCCAACAGAACTCCAAATGGAATGACTTTGATTTTGCCACACTCTGGGACACATCGCACGGGCATCCCATGTACATGCCACCAGGCAATAAGGTCATCTGGAAACCACCATCAAAAGTGACCAAGTTGTTTAACATAGTACCAGTCCAATGAACATTAGTTGTGACACCATTGTTCTTGGAAGTTGAACTAATATCCTGTTCCAACAACAAATGAGAATAAATACTCCGAACATAATAATTCATGAATATTTGGAGAGAGAAAAAACAGAAATGGAGCAGCAAGGTCCAAAACATGTCCACATAGTACATAACTCGATCATATTATCAAGAAATTCCTGATACTTCTGATGCGAACTTCGCATAGGAAGAATACAGAATAAAAACTCTATCTCATTTATCTTTGCACTATATAGGTTATTCAGATTCTAGAGATCCCATCAAACTTTACTAAATCAGAATATAACTTTTCAAAATAAAGAAATCACAACATATCATAAGCTAATTTTCATTACTGAAACCCTTCTAGACCTTGATATCTCCAGATCCAAGAGAGTCAAGCAGTTCAAGGCCACATTTTTGTTGCTTACAGAGGGACTTTATAAAGAGTGTACACAATACCTGGATTAGCTGACCATTGTCATCAATTTCAAGTAGAGTGGTTGTATCAGCTTCTGCAATTGTTGCTCCATAAACACCACTGCGCTTTGTTATAGAATGGCCTTTCCATCTTCCAATATGTGGCATAACTCTGCTAGTGCTATCCTGAAACTAATATAGAAATTTAATATAAAATAACTTCAATTGAAAGAAAGAAATGAGTTCGTAAGAGATCTTTTCTACACTAACTACCTCTGAATCAAGCAAAGGGGGAATAAACACCCCACCTCCTCTTTCTTCGAGAAAGATTAGAAGCATTTCAATAATGCCTTTGGGATCCATGATATGGAATGCTCTAGCACGAATATCTTTCTCCAAGGAGAAAAGGCAACTCTCACATACAATAGCTGGTCGACGAGAGGGAAGCTTCAGGTTTCTGCGAAAATTCACAATGGGAACAATGTATAAGGATAGTGATACAAGTTACAAAAATAGACCAGTATATAAAAGAACTGCAGTGACACTATTAGCACTTTTAGTCTGCGCTGGTGAATGGAAGCCCCCCCCCCCCCCCCCCCTCCCTTCCCTTATCAAGCAAGAAAGAAGCTTGCAGCCTCCCCGGCTTCATATTCATCATTTGAAAAAGCGGGGGGAAGGGATCTTTTTTCTGCAACAGAAGTTCTGTTATAGAAAAAGAAAGGGGATTCTTGAGGAAAAGGCCCATATCAATAATTCTGATTTTACGTATGGACAATTCCTCAATATCTTGTTCATTCACAACAAAAATTTTTCGAGTGAAGGGAAGAGGTAGCGGTAGCTTTGCTAGGAGCCTCTTTTCCTTCTGTCCAGCTCCCCGAAAACAACGTTCGACTTGCATGTGTTAAGCATATAGCTAACGTTCCTTCTGAGCCAACAAATAATAGGTCAAGATCATGTTGTTCATTGGGAATTGAAGAGGGGAGAACGAGCAGACATCGAACGATTAATTTCTATTTCTTGTTATTGTGGAATTCGTCATCAAGATGGATTGCCAGTAGTGTAGGCGGAGGACTTTATTTACCTTACGCTATTTCGCGCCGCTCGCACACTCATAGAAACTGTCATTGCAAATGATTTTGCCAGCTAGTTGTGCCCCCAGTGTCCATCTTCATGAAATGACATTCTAGCTAGTGACAAAAACACTGCCGAAAAACAAAATGCCCGGGACGGGTCCGTAGGACCAACACCATTCGAAGGGGGGTGGCCCGCGGGTTACTTAGTTCTAAAGATTCCTGACGGGAGCTTTCCCCGGAACTACTTTTGTTAATACTGCCACCTTCCCACTTAAGCGTGGGACCCGATTTCTTTTGAGGTTGGGACCACCGTTTCGACCTAAATGTCTTTTTGGTAGAATGGTCGCCACCTTTCCCAGGACCGGAATGATTATCCCTGCCCGATGGGTCTACATCCATTCTCGCTGGTTTTTGGAATTCGACATCAGGAAGTGTTTTCACACCATCGACCAACCGTTTCTTTTCCCGTCCCCCCGCCCCGGCATAGCGCTTCCGGTTCTTCGGAAGAATCAACAACCTTCTACCTTCTTCATTGATCTGGGGGAAAAGGAACCGCCAATTCACGTATCCGGTTTGCCGGCCGAGTTGATTTCTGAGATTGACCAGCCAGTTGGGGCGATAGTGGGTATATACCAAAGAGGAAGTCCCCACAGTCTCATTTTCACACCTAGAATTCTTAGTTGAAAGAGAGCAATTTAGGTTCTATATTCCCAGTAAAGGGGGCGCGGGACATTCGCGGAGTCCGTGCCTTCCGTACCATGGTCGTTCTTGGTTCCGGGCTTAACGTTTTCTTCTAGAAAGGAATGAAATGAAAGTCACTATACCTTAGAACTTATAATCAAGTCAAAAAAGAAGTTCTTGTGAAATAAAAACTAGGAGCATGTTCGACAACAAAGAGACAATGACATTATAACAAATGGTCAAAATGCGAGTTGTTCTACCAGTATTCATGGTTCATGGCCTTTTTCTTAAAATTTTAATTTAGCATAAGGTTCAACTTCTTGGCATATAGCAATTTGTTCAAAGCAAGTTGGCAAAACAAATATAGGTACCCAGAGAACCACTAGATGTGATGTCCACTACACAGTTATGGGGCAGGGATTATACTAACATGCTGAATTAGCTCTTATTTGTTTTAAGATTATTGACTAACTGCTACAAGTATTATTGCAAAAGATACTACTGATTACACATCTATATCAGAGTTTTTGAAGCACAATCAGACAAAAGCACTCACTTGGGGAACTCTTCTCCAATGTCATCTTCACCCAGAACGCCTTGTCTTAAGACAGTCTCCAGCATGCCAGCTGTCTGGTACCTTAATACGAAGGCCTTCTCTTTGGGGAAGATATTTATCTGCAAACTGGGTGCAGTGGATATTCAACAAACAAAAGAGTAGGCAAAGTCTTGTAATAAAACGGGTATTTTCACAAAGAAGTTGCTAAACCAAAAAAGAGTTCTTAATATAGAGTAAATCTGTTAAGTCTAAACATCAAATAAATTGATAACAGAACCTCTGATTTGGCGAATGTAGAACTGATGAAAATGTGACCTTTGATAACATGGCAATGGGATCAAATCTTACATGTAAACTAAAAGTAATAAAATCAATCAAATAGTAAGCTTCCCCAAAACAGAGAACCACCAAAAAAAGTCTGTCTTTAAGGTTTTCTGGCTGGCGGCCTTCCCAGAATCCTCTCACACCCCCGATCTGCCTCTGCACCACTCTATTACACTGCTGCTCCACCTTTGTGCTACCTTCTTAACCACAAGTATCCAATTTTCTCAATTGCTCTCGCCCAACTCCCACAGGAATCCTTCCAACTACGGTCAATATCTTCCAAATCACCCGTTAATTCTAACAAAAATGGTTCCAGCCAGATTCGTAATAGGCGAAAGAAACTGATCTGGGCATGGACAAAAACAGGGATCAGTGGGGCCAAGCGAGAAAGTCTGAGGCTAAATTATGAAAAAAGTGGAGGCAATTATCAGTTGGAGTTTTTCTAGATTTTGGACTCAAAAAATGAGATAAAAAAGAAGATGCACGAGTTAATCAGAGCGGATGGCATAGATGTATTATTTCAAGGGGTTTGTTTTGTAGGTTTAAACTTTGAAGATGTGAAGTGAGAAAAGCAGTGAATAATTTAGCTCGTGCTTGAAGCTAGGAGTACTTCATAAAACCTTAGGTGATAGACATCTAAATTTGAAGCATTTCAACTAAAAAACACAGTTATAAATGAACAATTAAATCATATAATATAGCCGATATGAATCCACAATCATATGCATCATGTTTATACATATTAATTGTCAATCTTATTGTGATTAGTTGTTGATATGAAGAATTATTCATTTGCGCCTTATACAATTATACCCCTGTATTAAAAACTCTGTAATCAATAAAAATCCAATCTGAGTTTCATGCTCAGAAGTCACATCTGAATAGGCTTCCTCTAGGTACCCTCAATCTTCAGTCTTTCAAAAAGGAATCTCTTATGGAGTCTCACATTTCTGCTCCTTGGCACTGATGTCAATGGTGGTAATTGGTAAACAAGGTGAAGGCGGCATTTGGTCAACCAAAGCCTACTGCCATCTTCTGACAAAATCGGCAATTCTTTATCTATTTAAGGGCGAAACTTGACATTCATTTTCTCCCAGTGGAATCAGTTCTTTTGCTTGAGAAAATACCAGTTAGTGCACAACAATTTTCCAGGTAAAAAGGAGCTTACCTGTTGATATTTGTCCACGGTAAACATGTTGGTTTCTTTGATTTTGTACTCTGCCCACTCAGGTTCATGATCTTCTTCAGAAGATGAGAAGCTTGATGGGGGTTGTTTGATATATAGCCTAACAGTTTAAAACATGAAAGGTACTAGGTTAGAAAAATAAAAATAATAAAGAAATAGATTGACTATATCACCACCATACATTGCTGGAAGGGAGGTCATATTGCATAAGATGGGTTATAATGTTAAATGATTTTAAGTTCAATTTACAAGAGAGGGAAACTTGTCAAAAGAATAACTCATAAAGTTAGCAACTCATCCGATCAGTGGAGCTCTTACAAAGTACCCAAGAATCTATATGACAATCCTCCTAATGTGTATCATTGACAACCAAAACTTTGTACATAAAGGGGTAAGAGAAAATTGGAATACATGCCATGAACACCTAAAGCTATGACAAAAATTTTGTTACAGCTCATCTAGAGCTTAACCTGTATCTGCGAGAAACCCAACAATGTATATGGAGCTAACACAATCCCCTTCACTTTTTGACTTCTAGTTGTTAGATAACCGAAAGGTGCTCTCCAATTGTTTTAGACCTCATTAGGAGCTTCTTCAGATCCAAAGTATGCAAGTACTTTAAGTCTTTAACATTTAGGCTTGAAGTAATCGTACTTTTTTTTATACACAATTTAGAAACATTAAATAGTACCCTCCATATAATCCACTTGATTATCTTACTGAAATAATACCCTACAACAGGTCAGCTGAAAACAAGCAGCCCTTAGCACGCATAGACACACGTACAATAAATACAGCAAGTGCATTCATATATTTGGCATTTTATCAAACAACTGGGCTACTGTGTGAATATGAAGCTTACGTTTGAATTAAGCTGACGAGATCGTCTTCACCATAAGAGCCAACAGCAAGCTTCGTGCTCACTTTATTCAGCAAATTCCCATGAGGATTGAATTGCTGAGATGTCAACATAATAGTCATATCAAAAACAACATATACGGAATGCTATATATACTAAAGCTTATTAAATACGTCGGAACTATAGATATACTCACATAGAAAGAACCAGTCCAGTTACCCAAATTGAGATTGATGAAGCTCTGGAGAGCATCAACGCTTAGCGATTTTTCATTTGCAGTGGAAGATGAGAAGGATGACGAAGATGCATTTGTTCTTGGGATTCGTAATGGGTGATTGGGTCTTCCAACGAAGGGTTTCAAATTGCAGGAATCTGCTGGAAATTTTGAGATGAGAAAATTGAAAGTGGGAGTAAGAGCAGCTAATGAGATAGAAGATGATGAACAAAGAGTAGCTGCCGCTGCTGCCGCTGCTGCCGCCGCCGCCGCCGCCATTGTATTTGTGCCAGCCAACCGAGCCGTGAAGTTCCCTGGATATGGCTTTTCTCTAAGCCAAATTTTCTATCCTCCTCCTATTCCTTCTCTTTTATCTTATCTCAAAAATATCTGAAACAGAGCCTCGCGAATTTTATATTCAGAAGATTATAATTTTATAATTATCGTAAGATAAAAAATACTTTCATTCATTTCAAAATTAGAGATACATTTTTAAATGACAATTTTTAAAAATAATTTTTATATTTTAAATATATTTATATTATCATATTATTTAATAATAACTAGAATTATGGTAGAAATCATAAAAATAGATGTAATAGAGTTAATTGAAATAGTAAAATTGTGAAATAATATTTAAGGAATTTTATTACTTATTATTGTACAAAAATAAAAATATATCTCTAATTTTTAAACAACCAAAAAAATATATATATTTCTAATTTTGGAACAGAGAGAGTATATTCATTTCGCCAAAGAATTATATTTGATACAAAATTTTAATATATTTGCAAAAACTTGTTATTTTGAATATTTCATAAAATTAAATTGATTAGTTTGCAACGATTAATATTTTATAGGATAAATTGCAACACTTTTTATTTTAAAATTTTCGTAAAGCTATTCCATATAAGTATAATAAAACAAAAGAATATAACTCTTCTCGTAAAACAAATTAGATGAACAAAACTCAACTTACAACATAGTCCTAGTAGAGGGGAGTCTATCAAGTTAAAATGTTAAATTTACAATGCCGTGACTATCCTTTTTTTGGTTTACAACATAGTCCCTAATAATTTAATTTACAAATAGTCTCTAATATCTCTTTGTCTTAAAATTAAAAATATATTTGAAGTATTATGGTCAAAATTTAAAATTTAATATGTTGTTTCAGATTTCAGATATTAGAGGGGGATAGCCTATGTAAAAATATTTATGTTGAGGAGATGTGTGAAATCGATGAAACCCACCAAAGGCCAGACTTTCTTTTATCAAAATTACCGGTACACAGCGAAAGGATGTCTTTAAGCTCATAACAACTGACATTTTCAATGGGGGAGATATACCTCAAGGGCTCAATCACACCTTCCTAATGTTGAGTGACCCAATTCAGACCCATAGCTTTGTGTAATGTCATGTGCAAAATCTTTACTAAAATAAGACCACCCCTCCTCTTGGCTAATATCACTAGTCCTCTCCAAAATAGCTTTGTTTCCGGTCGTCAAACTTGTGATAACATATTCATCACTCGAGAGATTATTTTCAATATTCCCTTGAAAGGTTCCGACCAGGCAGATGTATAAGGTATAAGCAGGGAGATCCCCTTTCCCTCTACCTCTTCCTCATTTATATAGAATGTCTTTCCCAACAGATTGTTGAAAGGAAAAATTGGGGGGGGAAAATGGTCCCTCCTTCTCTCGTTTATTTTTTGCTGATGACCTTATTTTGTTCACAAAGGCCTTACAAGAGAAGCCCTATGAACATGTCAATGTTGCCGGAGGATTTCCTGGACAACCTCAAAAAATGTATGATCCTTATTCTTGAACTTACAATCTAGGATGATGGAGGAATCTTCCTAATTTCAGCTGTGGACACATCCTTCAAACTTCAACCATCGTATCAACACAGGCTCCTAGTTTCACAATATCATCCACCCTCCCAATCAAACACATTATTGAAGGATATTGTCAATTCACTTGCTACAAATACCCAATACAGCATCCAAAACTTGGATAATCAAATTAGTCAATTGACAACCTCAGTAAGTAGACTTGAAGCTCAGAACTCAAGTAAGTTGCCCACACAAACTGTTATCAATCCAAAACAGAATGTTAGTGCAATTACTTTGCGAAGTGGAAAGGAGCTTGTCGTGTCTTCTAAGCGTGGGGTGGACAAAGGAAAAGTGGTACCACATTCTTTTCCTAACCGGTTTGCAAGTTCAAAAAGGAAGAGCAAGAGAAGGAGATTCTTGAGACCTTCAGAAAAGTTGAGGTAGATATTCCGCTTCTTAATGTTATTAAACAGGTTTCACGTTATGCAAAATTCCTTAAAGAGTTATGCACAAGTAAGAGGAAACTTAGTGGTAATGAGAAGATTCAAATGTGAGCAAATGTTATTCAAAGGAAATTACCCAAGTGTAAGGATCCATATATGTTTACTATCCCTTGTAAATTAGAAAATGTTTATATTGAAAAGGCAATGATCGATCTAGGAGCTTCAACTAATGTCATGCCTTGTTCTGTTTATGAATCTTTAAATATTAGAGAGTTAAAAGAAACAGTTGTGATAATTCAACTTGCTGATAGGTCTAATGCATATCCAGATGAAGTTTTAGAAGACATATTTGTTCAAGTCAATAATTTGGTCTTTTCTGCTGATTTTTGTGTTGTTGACACAGGGGAGTATGATTCTTCGGATGTAGCACCAATTTTGCTAGGGAGACCCTTCCTAAGACATCTAAAACTATCACTAATGTTCATGAAGGGACACCTTTGATAGAATTTGAAGGTAATATTGTAAAACTTAATATTTATAATTCTATGAAGTGTCATAATGATGTGTGTTTATGAATTGATTGATCGTGTTTATTTTTGTCTTGATAGTTATTCAGGTTACCAACGTATTCCAATGCAATTGCCGGAGTTCCCATATGCTAGACATTTACAAGATTTTGTTTGGGAGAATTTTGCTGAACAATCATGTGATGAAGATATGCATACAACTGAATGCAAATTGTAAAGATGGAGAAAAGTTTAATTTAGTACACTCTTTGAGAATGACCAAGAAGGAAAAATATTCTTAGCTCTATTTCTCACGTCAATCAACCACTTTCCAATTTCCCATAACCCACTTTCTCACTTCTCAATTGCTCTATCAAAAATTTTAGCCACACAATGACACATTCATAATTCTCTCTTTCTATTTTTGTCTCGCATTCTCTCTCGTCTTCCTCTCTCATTTTTACTCTTCTTTTCCCTATTCTTCGCTATTTTTCAGTAGATATTTAGTTCTTAATTAATTAAAAAAATCACTACTCTTAAGTTCTTCTCTCTAATTCTATACTATAGTCATGGTAAGTTATTTGTTTGTTTTTCTTTTTTAAAAAAGTGACGATAGTCATTTTGGTTCCTTAGTAAAAATAAGTATCTTAAAATTTGTAAATCTGGTGTTGTTTTAAGGATTTTATGTTTCATCTGTATTTAAGCAACAAAGATCAGTTTGAATTTGAGGAATTTCACAGATCTGAAACATATATTGATGAAATTTTGTATTATTATTATTATTATGGTTAGAAGGAAGTTTTGGCATGTATATTTCATTTTTTTGTGATTCCTGTTTTGGTATTGATTTGAAATTATGTTGTAAACACAAATATTATTATTTCTGTCTTCATTCTTTATGATTTCTGGCGTCTTTTTCTCTCTTTAATTTGGTTTTCTCAAACAATACATCTACTAATGGGAACTGTTGTGATTCTTAGAGACAAAGTTGGACACCAGGCCTTGCAACTCCATCAATTTACCTGTTGAACGAAAAAAACTCATTCTGTACGTGAGAAAAACGCAATGTCGTTCAACAGTTTTAGACCAAATTCAATGCTACTTGTATTAACCAATTAAACTGATTCATTCTATGATACTACTGATACTTATTCAAGAAATCATTAACTAGTACTCCGTAAAAGTTTAGTGAAAGAAACAAGTAAATCTTACGTATAGATTCTGTGCTCCCATGTTTTTCAAAATATTGTAACTATCTCTACTTCTATTGCAACAACAGGCTAAATCATATATGTATATATACCAATAACAAAAATTAAAATATATAAAAATAAAAATAGTCTGCAAAATGAAGTTGAACATTAGAAATATATTTACCTACTTCAAGACTAATTACAGTTTATATAATGTAAGTGTACATGTACAAATAATATGAACAATAAAGATTAAAAATAATCTTTTTTGACAGCGTCAGTAATGTCTGTCCAACAGATAAGTATGACCGACGACAACATTTTCGAGGACTTCTCCTCTATCTTCCTGAGAAATATAATTCACCCCAAATATGTTTCCAGTTTCAAAAGAAACATGCCTCGTTATAAGCATCATTACGAGAGCATAACACCGCAATTTTCCTGTCTGTTATGGAATGCTTTTGGAATGTAACCAACTTTCTTAAGATGGTGACTCAGTCCATCAATCATCTGGTATATCCTCTCTGATTGGGGGTGCGATGTATCGACCACCACAAACTCATGAACCTCGTCCTCTAATTCAATCAAACTAGCACCTGAAGGCTTTTGGCTACCTGTGCCCCTCATCTGCAACCTTACATTAGCAACCCTCTCCCAATCACCAGCCGTAGCATATATATTGGAAAGCATAGAAAGATTTCCTGCACTACTTGGTTCTAACCTAACTAGCTGAGTAAGAACTTGCTCGGCAAGTTCCCCAGCATTATGCATTCGGCAGGCCCCTAAAAGGGCACCCCATATGATGACATTTGGTTTGACAGGCATTTCCTGCACAAGTCTAAAAGCTTCATCAAGCTTTCCCCCACGACCTAATAAGTCAATAATGCAACCATAATGTTCAATTTCAGGAACAACCCCATAATTTCTCTCCATAGTATAGAAATAGTGTAATCCCTCGTTAACATAACCCCCATGAGTACAAGCACATAAGACACCAACAAATGTCACTTTATCAGGTACAAATCCTTCGTCTTTCATTCTTGAGAATAGCTGAAGTGCTTCCTTTCCGTTTCCATGCATAGCCAACCCATGAATAATAGCATTCCATGATACTAAATCTCTCTTTCCCATTCTATCAAATACACACAAGGCTCTCTTTAGGCTGCCACATTTGGCATACATATCAACCAAAGCATTGCACACATTAACTCCACATTTGTATCTACTTCTCTCAATGGTTTGATGAACTTTCTTACCTAATCCAAGCAAACCTGACTCCGCACAAGCAGCTAATATACTAATAATAGTACCATCATCAAGCCTAAAGTCAGCTTCTTCCATTTGATCGTACAAATCAGTTGCCTCCTTCACAAACCCTTTTCCAGCAAACCCAGATATTAGTATTGTCCAGGTCACTAAATTCTTGACAGGCATCTTATCAAATAACATTCTTGCTGTCTCCATATCCCCCACTTTGCTATACCCAGAAATCATTGTCGACCAAGAGACAACATTCCGGTCAGGCATTTTCTCAAACAACTCGAAGGCTGCATCTAACTCACCGGCCTTAGTACACCCGTCTATTATAGTGTTCCAACTAACCGAATCTCTGTAAGGCATTTCATCAAACAACATGTGGGCTTCCCTTAACTCACCCGCTTTAGCCAATCCACCGATCATTGAGTTCCAAGAAACAATATCTCTTTCCTCCATCCCCTTAAACAATTTCCTGGCGGCATGAACACCCAACGACCCGCACTTCGAATAGCTATCGATTAAGGTATTTGGCACATAAATATCTGCACAAAACCCAGATTTCACGATATGACTATGTATCGCTCTGACAATGGGAAGAGACGAGTGGCCCGAAAACGCCTTCAAAAGAAAAGGGTAGGTAAAGTTATCCGGCCAAACACCGGAACACTGCATATGGAAGAAAACGTCAAAGGCTTGCAACGGCTGAGAGTTTTGAATATGAGCTCTGATCATAGAATTGTACAAATGCACATTGGGTTCTCGAATTTGGTCGAACACATTGACGGCTAATGCCATCTGACGACAATTAGAGAACGCCGCAACGAGTTTTGGCGCGACGAACGGGTCTCGGTGAAGATTTGATTTGTAAATGAGCGCAAGAACTTGCTTGAGGTGGTTGAAGTCGTTGCATTTATGGAGCTCCGACAGTTTTTGTTCGAAAAGCCGTCGAGTAGAGACCCACTGGGGAGCTCGAATTTGTGTTGATGCTTGCATAATAAACGATTGCTTCTTCAAGCCATGTTCTGCATCGTAGAAAATGTGAAGATCGATGAAAATCAAATTGTTAAATAGTTACGATAACGGACGGTTAGTATTTTACTCAAAACAATATTCTACATAAAAATAAAAATATATACTGTCCTACCAAATGTAGTACTAATTGGTCAGTCTTTTATGTAGTATAATATATTAGCTGCCGTGTCAGTTCACAACATAAACATATTTTATTAATGTTTTATTCTATCAATTTGATTTTGATTTCTGTAACTTTTTTTTACAAAAAATTTAATACATTTTTAAATGTTATAGAGAATTTTTAAGTAATTTTTAAATTATCTTTTTCTTAAGTTTATAGATAATATATTTTAAAATTGAGTCTTTTTTTTTATATTTTTGGTGCATATGAGGAATGTTTGTTTGTTTTTTTTTTAAATATTGAGTTCATAAATTTTTTGTTGGTTTTGTTTTGTTTTATAAGTTTTTTTTAATTGTAGTATGATTTTAAATTATTAAATTTTTAGTGCAAGTTTTAAGTTTTTACGGTATTAAACTATTTTGTTTTGCTCCTTAGTTTTTAATGTGAATTTTTAAGGTATATTTTTTTCTTTACCGTACATATCTATCTCCATTTTGTGGCTTGTTCTTTTATTATATAATTTTTTATTATATAAGTACAGATGACCCTAACCAATCGTACGTATAATATAAGATCAACGAAATGTTCGACTAATTCACTTTTTAGTCTTATATAATATAGACATGGATTTAAATTTGTGATTAAATGAAAGTAATTGTTTATGATACTTTCTACGCTATTTCTAGTTATGTAATAATATATAAAAAAAATAAATTGTGCGAGTAGAAACCATACTTTAACTTATGATAAACGCATAAAAAATATTACTATGACGACTGCGACACACATTACATATAATAATCATTCTAGGTTACATTTGGATTAAGGAAATAAAATGAGATGAAAAATAAATTTGATTTATATGTAATTATTATAAAAAATGACAAAATTTTATAGTCTCTATAGGTGATGGTGTGGTGAAATAAAACACTCATCCCATATGTAATTTCATTTTATACGTATGGAGAAAGAATAATCTTCTTTTTTTTTCACTGTAATTCTCATTCTTTCTTATTACTCATTTTACCGTCTGAACTCATTCTAATTTTTGATATATTATCTCTCTCATTCCAATCGCTCCATCTAAACACTGCCATAATGTGTATCATTGACGACCAAAACTTTGCACAAAAAGGGGTAAGGGAAAGTCCGAAGACATGCCATGAACACCTAGAGCTATGACGAAATTTTTGTTACAGCTCATCTAGAGCTTAACCTGTATCTGCAAGAAGCCCAACAATGTACATGAAGATAACACAATCCCCTTCACTTTTTGACTTCTAGTTGTTAGATAACCAAAAGGTGCTCTCCAATTGTATTTAGACCGCATTAGGGGCTTCTTCAGATTCAAAGTATGTAAGTAATTCGAGTCTTTAGAGTTAGGCTTGAAGTTGTCGTAATTTTTTTTATGGACAATTGCGAAAAATTAAACCGTGCCCTCCATATAATCTACTTGATTATGTTACTAAAATAATACCCAACTACAGCAAGTGAGCTGAAAATAGCAGTTTGACGTTCAATTTAGCTCGACTCGATAATTATTTAATTCGGTTCGACTCGAATTGCTAATTGAGTCGAGTTTGAATATTTTCTATTACTCGTTAAGTTATCAAGTCAAGCAAATATTAAGATTACTCGACTAGATTCGGCTCGATCAAGTCGATAAATGATATAGTTTTTAATATTTGATAATTTTGTTAGTTAAAACTCGTTACGAACTAGACTTGATTTTGATATAAAAATTCGTTAATTATTTAATACTCAATAAATGTACAATAAAAATTCAAAACTCGACTATGTTCAAATCTTTTTGAATTACTCGCGAGCTACTCGTCAACAACTCGATAATTAAATGAGTCGCGTTCGATCATAATATTTTATGATCGATAAATACTCGGCTCGACTAAAACTCAATTAATTCCTTAATGAGTCAAGTTTGAACAAGCAATACTAGAGTCAACACAATTACGGCTCTAGCCGAAAACAAGCAACTCTTAACGCGCATAGAAACACGCGAATACACCCAAGTGCATTCTTATATTTGGCATTTTATCGAACAACTGGGCTACTACTATATGAGTGTGAAGCTTACGTTTGAATTAAACTGACGAGATCGTCTTCACCATAAGAGCCAACAGCAAGCTTCGTGTTCACTTTATTCAACAAATTCCCATGAGGATTGAATTGCTGAGATGTCAACATAATAGTCATATCAAAACATATACCAAGTACTATATTATACGCTAAAGCTTAATTTATAAATACGCAAGAATTGTAGATATACTCACATAGAAAGAATCAGTCCAGTTACCCAAATTGAGATTGATGAAGCTCTGTAAAGCATCAGCGCTTAGAGATTTTTCATTTGCAGTGAAAGATGACGAAGACGCATTTGTTGTTGGGATTTGCAATGGGTGATTGTGTCTTCCGATAAAGGGGTTCAAGTTGCAGGAATCTGCTGGGGGATTTTGGGCTGAGAGAATTGAAAGTGGGAAAAATTAAAGAGCAGCTAATGATATAGAAGACGACGAACAAAGAGCAGCAGCAGCTGCCGCCATTGTGCCAGCCAACCGTGCTGTGAAGTTCCCTGGACTGGATATGGCTTTTCTCTGGGCTAAATTTTCTATCCTCCTCTTCCCTTCTCTTTTATCTTATCTCGAAAATATCTCACACCAAAATTTTGTATTTGAATCCCCTTTTCTAACCAAAAATAGTACGAGAACATTATACATTTCATAATTATCATAAGATATAAAAGATGTATCCATTTCGCTAAAGAAATATATTTGAATTAAATTTCTAACATATTTACAAAAACTTGTTATTTTGAATCCTTCGTAAAATTAAATTGATCTTAGTTCGCAGCAATTAATATTATATAAGATAAAAATCTGATACAAATGGAGCACTTTTAAAAATAAAAAATAAAAATCATTAACCTATACTATAAATTATGAAGTATAATAAATAGTACCTCTTTCGTTTAAAATTAAAAATATATTTGAAATATTTTGGTATGGGATATTAAACTTTAAAACTGGTATAATCTGTAAAAGTTATATAAAATTGTACTATACGTAGTAATAATTATATAGACTAAACTAGCATATGTTTAAAATTTAATGTCACTTCAAAAATCAAAACATATTTATGTGAATAGTAAATTCACGGTACTTATGTTTACAATGCCATACCTGATCCTTGTTCCTTTTTTATTTTTCAAAGACAAGTAGATAATACTATGCTCATATGATTTGAATACGTTACACAAAAATAGTACTTTAAAATAGTGATATTGATAACATGCAAGTGTGTGAAGAGTGTACACTTTAAACAGTGATCTCTCACATAACAAAAAAAAATAATTTAGCTGGAAAAAAAAATCTTCCTCAAGGCTAACAGATTATATTTGTATCTTAAAATAGAAGGTATACATGTCTACAGCTGAAAACTTGTTGGGAAAAGGTTGGAATACCAAATATCATAGAGAAGTGTTAGATCTAAGTAGGTATGAACTATAATTATAAGAGATAATTATTAGAGAGAAGGATACATGTGTATATAAAGTTTTGTTTGAAGCATGACACTCTAGGTATCAAGTTTGGAATACCTAGTTTGTTGTTCAGAAAAATATATATACATATTTTTGTAATCAGGTTATCGAACTCAACATAAACCAGTTCCAATTAGAATTCTACATTGACTCATACACTTTCAGTGTTTTGTTCACGTATAATATTAATTAATAAAATATAATTAATATTTATCAAATTATTATTATTATTATATTTTAAGCCATACATGAATACACGATACCAAAATATCATGAAACTAATCCAAATAAAATCATCTATACATTTCTAAATCAAACCAAACCAAGTATTGATGTTTTGAATCAAGAACAAATCCAACAAATGAATAAGTTCACATGTAGGAAAATAATAACTGAATAAAATAAAATAGACAAATGAAAGGATTTAGAGATTCAAATAATCACAAGATTCTACTTATCTAGTAGATTATTATTCTCAATAAATAAATTCATTGATCTACTTCAGTTCTAACATTTTCTGTAATTTTTCTCTAAATTGACAACTTAATATAGAATTTCGTGTGAAGTATCCTCCAACGAATTCCAATGACTAATCATCAATTAAAAAACAATACAAGTATCTAGTTTAGACATTCCAAACTTAGTACAAGTCATATCAAAACATGATGCAAAAAAAAAAAAAAAATCATTCTTCATCTTAGATATCAATCAGATTCGAATAATGTACTAATCACTTCTAATTAACATAGTTTGATGTTCAAGTGTCTAGTTCAACTCTTGAGAACTTAGAACCAACCACATATCAAATTACAATGCATCATCACTGAGTTTTGAATCATAAAATAGTTTATTATATAAGTATCTAGTTCAACACAAAACAACTTAGAACAAATCATAAAACAAAACTATTTCTCATTGCCAACAAATTTTCAATACATAAAACCTGTCCAATTATGGTTTCTATCATGAAAGATAAGAATCACACATGTCTTATTTTGGAATGTTATAGTTTCATACCTAACACAATTTTATTATGATGTTTCATCAAATTTGGAATGATACAACAAGTTTTGAGAGGCATATCATCAAATTTGGAATGATACAACAAGTTTTGAGAGGCATATCATCAAATTTGGAATGATATAAAGAAACTACAAAATCAAGACATATCAAATTATAATACTCAAACAATAGATTAAGAATAAACCATACTACGTCACAAATCCTTTAAGAAACTCTAATCTAATGATTTTAATCTTATCTTCTCTATAATGAACTTGTGATGAAAATTCATTAGTGGAACATATTATAAGAGGAACGGCCTCAACACTTTCTTCAACTATTAAAGAGTGTTCAAACAAAATCTGTGTAGTTTGTTTCTCGCAATTTCTGGAGAATACAATTAAAAATTTATTCTTGGAATATCTAGAACAAAACTTCTATTAACTCTGTTTCTAAAAACTAGAGTATAGAGTTTCAACATTAAAGATGACAAAACTATTTTTGCCTATTTCATAGACTTCCACTACAATACTGCACTACCTAGTGTATATACACTGATATCAAGGGACCATCAAAAATCCTTCTAAAATTAGAGGATTCTAACAATATAGAGCACATCATTGAATACTTATAAAGTATCTCATCAATTTCTAGAACATCTCATATTTCATCGATCTCTAGGGTATCACATAACTCTTTTAGAATTACAATGAGTAAACATGTCAACTACAAAGACTGTCAATATTTGTGCAAGTCACTATACACATGAGACTACTGATTAGTTTGGATTATTCCAACTGCTTCATAAGTTTATACTTGATCACATTGTGCCTCAATCTCATTGTATCACTGCATCTATCCTAATAAGTAGACTAAGATAAAATCTTGTCTATTTCACAAACTCGCTAACATATCAAAACGTTTAAATCCTACTATATAAACAAATAATCATAATTCTATTTGACATGTAACATGAGTAAAGACATTCACTTGAATCACCAAGAACCAATCTCAAGTTCTTTACTTTATTTCAAAACTATTGTAATTTAATTATTTATATAATATCTTACTTTATAATAATTTGATTAATTAACATATTTAATTATCAAATCCTTACGTAATAAAATTTTCAGATTGATCTGTTTAGATCACCATATAACCAAAATTGTATTCACATCTACAATAATGTGACAACTAGAAGAATATTTATCAAATTCACATGATAAAGAGGTGAATGAATGCCATAATAAATCATTTCCTAATCCAAACATATAGTCATTAGCTATTAAACGTGTCAATCTTGACTAAAATCTGTCACAAATAAGATTCTTCTCCAATAATGATGCTTATAATTCTTCACCCACTTGCAAATCAATTATTTCAGGATTTATTATGCAACAAAGAATTCATGTCACTAACAATAATTCTTTTCTTAAGAATGAGTCTTTAAATCTCATTTCCTCCTTACTGGAAGAATAAATCATTATTTAATTGATAGTACACAGATTCCTCATCAAAATCAGTAGGTACTCACTATCAAATAAATACTTAAACGACTTCTAATTCAACTGTCCAAGTGTCAAAAATCAGTAAGATTAGGTGCAGACTGGACTCATTCATTATTTAACCATGTATTTCTCCTAAAATAGGGACATCGTAAATTTGAGAAACAAATTCTCGATAAAAGTGCAAATTTTGCTTCCAAAATTACATGGTTGAAAATCAAAACATGTATGTAACTCTATTTACTGCAAATCTTAAACAAACACATATATTTATCATATTTCTCATCTTGGATTTCTTTGAATCTGTATTTATTATATATAATATACAGTCCTAAACTTTAGAATTCACAAAACCAAAAGTTTATTTATACAAATTCTATTAAAAGAGTAAAAACTCAAAATTAGAGAGAATTCTCATCCTAGAATATGACCGCAACCGAACTCATCTCCCCAATAATAAGTAGGCATGTTATTTTCTATAATATAAATTTTCGCTAAAACCAACATTTCATTTTGGTTATACCACTGCATAGGGTGAGTATGAAATTCAAGTGATGTAATAGGATAATTAGCTTATAGTTAGTTTTAGTTTGATTTATAGTTTTATATCGTAGCCGAGACTTGGCCGAGAAACTGGTGTCCCGGGTTGGCGAGAACTAGTGTCAGGGGATGCCGCGAAAAACATCAAGGGTTGCCAAGAACATGATGTTAGGGAATGCTTAGTCTCCAACAGACTGCTTCGATCCGTCAGGGGATATTTAGTTTCCGACAGGAAAAATTTACTCGTCAGGGGATGCTTAGTCTCCGACAGGAAAATTAATCGTCAGGGGATAATTAGTCTTCGATAGTCAAATTATCCACTAACAGCTGCGGATATTAATTTTTATGTAAATATTTACTTTTCGTATTTGTTTGGTAATTGTTTCCAAGTTAAAATAGATTTGTTTTCATTTCCTTAATAGATTATATTTCTTTCCAATGTATTATTCTTTCCAATTAGGATTAGGAATTTTATCAGCTTATAAATAGTTGTTTTTATTGTACAACGAAAGCAATTGACTTTGATTAATAAATTTCAGAAGTGTTCTGCACGTTTCTTCTTGTTTGTGAGATATAAACAAAACCCTATTTGTGTGATTCGAGTAGTATTGAACATGTGATTCGTTCAAGATCCTTAAGTCGGCTTCTTGTGCATATATCAACAAGTTGATTTAAGCTATCCAAAGTTGTAGGCTTAAACACCCTACATAATCAAGTTTCAAGGATTCATAAAATATCGTACAAAACACAATATCCTTGAACTCTATTAGTCTATATCTCATCCTTTATAATAATAATCATTTTCTTCTTCACACTTAATGCGTAGAAATTTGTCAAAAGTTTCAACTTTTAATAAACATTTTTACTATCTATCAAAATTATCTATAAAATTGACCACATATTTCCAATCAACTCTAGTGACTCATTAAATAACTCACATATTATAATGTATTAACCCAAGTAGTTGTGTAGAAATCAAACTTAAAAGATTTTCTAGCACACTCTTCACACTAATCATATTTTATAAGTTCAAATAATGACAGTTTATGAGTTTTAGTAATAGTCAATAAATTCTATAATTCATATGTCTCAAACTTTATTTCATATTTTAGGATCAACTAGAATTAAAATAACTTAATTAAACACGGCCAATATTAAACTCATCATTTACATGTCATTAATAATTTAAGCATAAATCTACATATGAGTTAACTACTAAAGTCACTATACTTCTAACAAAAGATATTCAAGTGCTTCCATCACATAATAAACTAATTGCAATCTTAGTTAACATGAGCATAATTTAATATCTTTTGCAATCACAATTTATATTTGTAAATTCATAGCAAGTAACTCCTCCATCTAATCACCATTATAGAGATCTAGTCTTTGAATTATCAATTACTAACTCAAATTAATAGACTCAGTCTTGTAATTAAATCAATAATACTTATTCAAATGGCGTATTAGATTTTATCACAGTAAGGTAGTTTACAAATATCAGTTTATTTCATATATAGTAACCAAATATGTTACAGTTGTAGTACTTTTCTCTGTCTCAAAATATTATCTTAACTTACAACTGAGTAGATTCACTCATAGGATTTGATTTTCTTGAACTTAGAAATAATTTATGATAATTAATTATGTTAGTAGTTATTTTTAACTTACTAACAATCTACAAGTAATTTCTAGTTGCGTTCTAATATTTATTTCCATTTGTATAACTAATCCTAACTTTATTATCCGACACATAACAATATACGTGAGTGTCATGAATTAAATAACTCAACAAGTTTTTGTGTCAAATAGAAATTATAACACACAGTAATTTGCACAAAAATTGAACTTTAAACTAAAATTCAAAGATAAAAACTTATCTCCTAAGAGAGCACATTATTCAATGAATAGTTGACATTCATTCATCTTAAACTGATTGTCAAGTCTATCGTCTCCGAGAAGTTTCAGCCAATTCGATTGAAGTTTATATGACTCCAACAATTTTCTCCGTGTGTTCGTCATAAAAATTATTATAAAACGGTTAAAACAAATTTACATACTCAACAATGAATTGTGTCATACTATTACCTATAATAAAATAAGACCTATAGTTTCTAAGTTTAATTAGCCTGAAAAAATATTGAATTTAATTAATTCAAACAAATTTAAATTAATTAATTCAAACACAATTTCAGGTTTAATTAAAACTAAATTAACCCAAACAAAAACTTTTGTTTAACTAACTTAAATAATTAAATAATTTTGCCAATTACTCTTTCACATACATGCTCCAAGTTCAACCAGATCAAGATTAGATACATAACAGGACTCCACCAATATCAATTCAATGGTCAATCAACGTTAAAACACTAATTCTATTGCTTTGATTTCTGGACTGTCACCACTGTTCGTTCCCTTTGCGAATTCTGGGATAGGCAGTCTACCTTCCCGATCTGTTCAATTTACGACATAACTATTCAATGATCTCCATCATGGGACAGGAGCAACCATGGTTGTCTCTGCGAGGACAATTGAGTAATTCCATTTTAAAGTTTAGAGTTCTTAGTTTGTTGCCCCAGGAGAATATATAAAACATACACTTGTGATCAGGTTATAGAACTCAACATAAGTGTCCACGTATAATATTAATTAATAAAATATAATTAATATTTATCAAATTATTATTATTATTATTATTATATTTTGAACGTATAATACTATGCTCATATGATTTGTATAGGTTACACAAAAATAGTACTTTAAAATAGTGATATTGATAAGTTGCAAGTGTGTGAAGAGTGTACTTGGTCTCTCACATAACAAAAAAGAAATTTAAATGGGAAAAAAAATCTTCCTCAAGGCTAACAGATTATATTTGTATCTTAAAATAGAAGGTATACATGTATACAGCAGAAAACTTGTGGGGAAAAGGCTGGAATACCACCAAATACCATAGAGAAGTTACATGCCAACTGGAAGTAGTACTCCTCGACAGCGAATTGTCTCTAATTTGTTGCACTAAATCAGTACAACAGAAACTTGAACACTAGTTGTAAGAATTTGATCGTAGTGAAGTGGCATTTTATTACACCAGCAATACGGATTTAAGCATAAAGCAAATCCCATAAAAGCATAATAGGAAGCAAGATGGGCAGGATGATCTGGTTTCCAGTATCTGCAGCAGGGGAGCTGTTTGGTTCTGGGGAGGGAATGAATTCGACAACATTGACGGCTAATTTCATCCCATTGCGGCAGTAACCTCCGCTGCTGAGGAAGTAATAAGGTTGTGGTTGAGTGAGATTAAACACGTCTCGCCCACCCCTAGTGATGTTCTTTATGAAGCCTTTGTCATTACACTTATCGTAGCTTCTCTTGTTAACCTCCAGGACATTGTACAAGTGCTTGTCAAATCCAAAGTCTATACATGAGAAAAAACTCAATGTCGTTCAACAGTTTTAGACCAAATTCAATGCTACTTGTATTAACCAATTAAACTGATTCATTCTATGATTGGTACTACTGATTTAAATGCCTCCGAAAATAACCCCCATATAGAAAGATTGTCTAAATAATTAGACACAGTTTAACGACTACGTAAAGCAATGTAGCTCTCTAGAAATATTTTTAGTTTATACAAAGAACTTTTATTTTGATTATTTCCTTGTCATACAAAGAGTAACATGTAGTGTGAGTTTTAAAAGAGAAATTTTAACTATTTTCCTACTTCTCTACCTGAAGACTAATTAATTATAGTTTAAATAATGTATACTCAATTACAAAAGAAAAACAAAACAACACCAGAATTGGAAGACAAAGAAATTAAGGATATAAAGATGACTAGTAATGGAGAGAGAATTAAATAAATACAGAGCCAGTCGCCAACGTAGAAAGTCTGATGAAGTGCCCATTCAGTATAATTGACATTCTGTGTCCATCCTTTTGTCCCTCCCACCCTGTGAAGCTCAGGCTGCTTCCCCTCCGCTCTCGTTAGCAAGAGCGCCACCGCCATCACCACAATCACCGTCACGCCTCCCCCTTCTCCTTTCACCGCCATTAATATAATATAGGTACGTACTATATATGTAAATTTCAGTCTAGTTACCTTCTACAACTCTCTCTCTCTCTCTCTCTCTCTATAAAAATAGCATGCTTGTATTCTCTCTCTAGAACAATAGGATGCTCATGAGTGTAACTAAAATCGGGAATTGGGAATTGGGAATTGGGAATTGCTGCTGGTACAAGGATTTATGGGCTTACTGCAGCGCATTTTAGCGGGCAGCAGTGTCTACATGGCTCAACTGGTAGACTCATGCTAAACGTACGTGAAGTCAAACGGTTGGTGATTCGATGATTTTTGCATGTAAAAATGCGGGCCCGCCCCACTCATATGGTAGTTATTGCGATAGTACAGTTATCGTCAAGGTCAAATCACAAATGAAGCCCCTTCGGTATCAAATGCTTTGACAATGCCATGTCAGTTTTTCCAAAAATTAATTTTAAAATGAACCGTATAAAAGTCAGTTTATAAATAAAATTATTATTTTTATATGTATTATTTCTTACATTTCAAGCATATAGGACTCAATATATAATGGTGTCTTATATATATAACAGTGACTATTTGCTTCACAAATAAATATTTTTTGAATCTTTTCTGAGTGAATGTTATTAAAAGTTATACGATCAAGTTCTATGTTTAAATCTCTTATTGAAGAGAATACATAGTACCTTCTTTACAAAAAGTTAGTTTTCATTAATTTCAAAGATGACTATAAACTTTATCAACAAAAAAAAAGAAATACCCACACAAATACTAACTTAAAATTAACATATCAAAACATGACACATTCACATCATTATTATTATTTTTTGTTAAGAATTGAAATAATTTTTTATTATCTATTTTCATAAGGATAGCAAAGATAATCTAATGATGTATCAACCGTACGTTCCAAATGAAGTATATTAATTTCAGTAAAGTGTATATAACCGTTGTTATCAGGCTTCCATTTGGGAACTGACTACCAAATATTTATAACCGTTGTTTTGCATGCACCCCATACTGCAAAACAGACAATGAAATTGATTGTAATCTCACAAGTTCACAGACCAAATTCAATTTTGTCCCTCATTTACTAGATTCAAACATCCCTTATATGATGCCATATATGAGATTAATCAAATATTTGCAGTAGAACAACAAATAATAGTTCAGTCATTCAAAAGTGACAAATACTCTTAAAACATCATGCTGTTTCCAAGAATAATCGGTGAACAGGTAATAAAAAAGGGAGAGTATGACGAACTCCTCCTTTTCAAGTGACTTTGCAGAAAATCTCTAACAACTACCTTAAACACATGATTTTGTAGAGGGAAATGCAGTGCAACATGTAAATACTTCACAGAATACCGTAATCAAATACATTCTTGCAGCTTATGTGAGTAGCTGAATACCCGAAAGATAAGCATATTACAAAAATCAATGAAAATTTGATCAGCGATAAGAACTTGGCAAGATTTAGGTTAGAATAACAATCCTCAGGGACTGGATTAGTATGTTCAGTCCCGGTTATGCAGGTATTCAACCCTGTGAAGGCAGTTTATATACCAAAGAAATCGGAAAGAAAGTCTGTGTTGAGCTTTGGGTCCCTTCCTATGTGGAAAACCCCATTTTATTACAGTTTTAAGGGGGCAGCCCATTTATGCTCTTGGCCCCCATTTATGCTCTTGGCCCATATCTTAAGGTTTCCTTTGTAAGGTAATAAGGGTTTTTTAATTGCTTCATAATTTAGAAGACCATTAGACACAAATTAGAGAGAGAGCGCTTGTGGGTTTCACGGCTGTTTCTAGGCATTTTTCAGCCGCACAGAGTTCATCATCTGCTCCGATCGTGGGTCAAATCTTGTCCGATTTAGCTGATACATCTGATTCTTCAAATCCAACGGTCGGATCGTTGTTTTTGCTGTGTTCTGTGAGTAATTGCTGTTTCACAGAGACCCTATTTTTGGGTGACATTTTTCACCATTTTCTCTTCTGTTCTTGTTGTTTGGTGATTGATTGTTCATAGTGAAGCAAATTGGTGGACTGTGTATCCCGTAGTTTTTACTCTCCACAATGGAGAGGTTTTCCACATAAAAATTCGTGTATCTTTTTTGTTTGTGTTTGATTGCTTAATTCCATGCTATATTATGACAATTGGGATTTTTCAGTTGAGTTAATTTCTGGAAGAATATTTTGTGGGAAATATTGATGTTGAATTTGTGATATTTTCCAATGTAACTTCAGTGAACGCACATTAAAATGAACTCGCTGAAAATAAAACGACAAAAAAAAATTTCCAAAAAAATAAAATAAAATTGCAAACAAATAAGCAGGGGATGTTATGATTGATATTCAAAAGAAGCTAAACCTTTAAGAATGATTGATTCAAGCACATGAGAAGTTACATGTGCATAATTAGAACAGTTAGTTATGCAGAAAGCTAACATACTTAATGGACAATCATCCCCAAGTAGTTTACGATCAGGACAACAACCATCCAAAGCCAGGATACACCACAAGTTTCATCCTGGGCAGGCATCCCAAGTCCACGAAGCTACAGCATGCCACCTGTAATTAATTATGCGATCAAAAGTTAAGACAGCACCAAGCCACATGAGGTAACTTCCCCATCCCCATACCCACCCACCCACCCACCCACATAGACCAAAGAAGCATACTCTATCAAGGCAAATTGCAGAGAGCACACACTACAAACCTCAACGAGCAAGTACCAATCTACAAGATCACTTTTCAATATACACCTTTTCTAGTAAACTTATATTGGGCAGTTCCATAGTCCTTTGGGCAGTTGCTTTTGTATAATAGCATTTTATTGCTTAATAAAATGATTTATTTCAAGAAAAAAAAATACTGAAATAAACTGCATAAAAAGAGTTTACCATAAGATATTGCAATAAGGAAATGATTTAACCACAATAGGAAGCTTGTTTATGCGTTTTTCTATAATCAAATATAACATAAAGTGAGAAATTACTCCCAAGAGTTTGCAAAAAATAAATAAATAAATAATAATCCCAACCTAGAAGGCTTCATTAAATCTTCACATACGATGCCCTTTTACTACTTTGAGACTACTATCGACAACTTAGTTCTAAAGGGCAAACCTTTCAGGCTTGAGATTTCTTATACCACCAGCTGATTCACCAGCAAAAAATTTCTACTTGATCGTACACTGAAAAAGACAATAGATTCGGTAAATAACCGTGATTTCGGTTTTTGTCTTTTTTGATTCTTGTACCGTTGTTTGAAAATAATTTCAATTTTGTTTTTAAATTACTTGTTGAATTATTATATTATTTTATAAGTTCATTATTGTTAATAAGTAACACATTAATATAGTGTACCACATATTCTAAAGTGTTCTTTCCTATAATTTATAAATAAATCAATATTGTAAATGTTAAATCACAAGTGTTTTAATAAATTAAAGCATTTAAAAGGAGTTACATTTTAATTATTACCTCTGTTCCCAATTTATAGATTCACTGCAACTCAATTCGCATACGCTTGTGAATATCTCATGATTCAAAGTGTGGTGTATTGACTTTGTCAAAATTTTAGTTACAAAGTTTTGTATTTAGTAATACTTTTAATATAAAAAATAGTATAAGAGAGTATCATGTAAAATATAATTTATGAGTAATCTAGTTTTGATTAACACAAAAACCGATACAAATTATTAGAAAGTACTATTATAAATGCTTTGCAGTATGCAGATTTAACCAACTTAGTATCATAAATTTGACTTTCATGTTGATGAAATTTTACGTATTCATAAACATCTTTCTGAAACACGGAGTAGTTTTTCATTTTGTTCTTAATCGTTCATTTCAAACCTTGTTCAATAAAAACTCTTAAGTCTCTTGAAAGTTGAAACCCAAAAGCTCTGTAGTAACAGGGCAATAACATTGATCCAACACAAGAAATGCTGTAGTAATTATATCAACTGTTAAGAAATTACATATAATCAGTACCCAATTCAATCAACATAATTTGCAATATTAGCATATCTTAACTTGTATCCATCAAAGTCAACTGAACTAAGGGTACATTTTGTATTGGCAGAGGAACACAATTTACACAACAGGCTTTGATACATAAGAATTGACCTGAAGTACTTGTATCAATTGTATAAACAATAAACATAACATCAATAGGTACTTCTATTTATGCGCCCTCATCATAACCTTGAATTTTCAGACAATGTTTTATTTATAGTTTTTAACTGTAATTAGTCCAGGCGCCTCAACAAATATTCAACTTGAACTTCCTTTGTTAATGGCATGATCCAGGTTCCATAGAGGTCGGCAACTAAGCTTGGTTTTATTTTGTACACTGCTTCAGCGTTTTCTTCGGTCACCTCTTGCGCGTAAGTTCTGGTTTTTTTCTCTACTCTCCTTATGATTGTTTCTTCCACTGCCGGGTATGTCAGCAAAGACATTAGTTTGTATCTGTCCTGCAGAACCAATCCCAATCACTTCAGCCAATTAGAAACAGAACTAATTAACTACCCTAAAAAGCTAATAATGCATTTCTTGAACAAAGCCTAAAACAGCCCAACCAGATTATTGAACGAGTTTCCTACTAGTATAGCTTGGAAGGAAACATACTTGTTCTCTTATGGCAGCTTCATACGCATCTGGCGAGGCTTGAAATTTTGCTTCAGCTACAAATTTGCCATAGTGAATTCTCTTCGAGAGGGCCTGCGGAGCAATTCAAAGAAAATTAGCCATTGTCAGTAATATACAGAGGTTTTAGATCATACAAAAGATTTTCATGCAAGAGTTAATTCAGGAGAGGCTGAGAGAAGTAGAAGACAAGTCAGATTGAGCATTTCTTTTCCATCATTTTACAACCGAAGTAGTTACTGCACTACTGGCCCCTAGCATCCTGATAAGCGTGTTTTGAGCAACATTGAATTGATTTCTTCTAAAAGCTTTCATCCGTCTTTACAGGGTGATGGTGAGGTCATGTTTCAAATCAATGTATCGTTCAAGGTTGCTACAATGAACGTGAAGTTCTAGTTGAGTCGGAAGGAAAGAACATATTTTTGAATGAGTCATGAGATTGTGTATAAGAAATAATGTAGAGATAGATAATGAAACCAAGCACCGGATGATTTACATATTTCAACATGCAATGAACGGAAAAATAGACCATAGGGGAGATACGATAGCTAAAATATCTGTTATTAAACAATATTGATATCATAAAGTTGAAAACTAGCTCCATTGAGAAATATTGTAAAATGAGCATATAATTGGTAAAACATACCTGCAGGCATATTGTGTCGCAAACTGATGTTGATCCATAGTTCCCATCATCACCTTCCTTGACTAATCTTGGAACAAGATTCTTAAAATACATATCCCATATTTTGCCATTGATATTGATTGAATCAGAAATGGGATGTAGAACCTATATTCATGTCAGAAACGGATTTCATTCATGGAATTTTTTACTAATTAATATGCATGAATGCTCACAAATAAAAACAAAGACACTGTTGAAGACCTTTTTGGGTTCTTAGACATGAATGTTAAAGAGTCATAATCTTATCAGTTATACATGTAAATGTGTATAATGAGGTCTTAAATTTCAGGTTCAATTACACCAAAAAAGGTCATGTCTTGTATAATATCAGCAACAATGCAGAAGGGTTGCAGATCACTTGTCAGCAAAGAAGTGTGGTTTACTGCGGTTATAATCGGAACTGGTTTTATTAGTTTCATGCTGGCAAACTTTGTATAAGATAGTCGTATATAGATGTCAAGCATGAGAGTCCAGATATATCACCACATCACAAATTTTTTATCACTAATTGCTGGGCTTTTGAATATGCTATTTTTTTGAGGTCGATCAATAATTTAAGGTTACTATTCAGTGAAGGAAGGCAACACAAACAGCCACCTTCAGCCCGGTGATTTTTCTTTATTTAATGGTCTGCAAAAGTGAAATACTATTGAATGCTAAATCATATTTACATCAAGTTAATCTCTAACCTGGGGGTACTGCAAAGGTGGCAGCATCGGTTCTGGTAAGTCATCAGGGAAGAAGGGATGTTCATCAGGGCTCTTATATCTTCCAGCCTGTGTCATAATTCAAGCAAACAAAATATTTGTCGAATAAGTATTAGCTCTACTGGAAAAGACTTGAATTGATGGCTTGAGCACTTGATCTACCTGAGCATGAAGCTTTTCAGTTTCTCTGAGTATAAACTCAACGAAAGATCCTTGGAACCCATTATTCATAAAAGCATTAGGATCATATGTGTCCGAATTGTAACAATACTGAGCTCTCTCAACAAGGCTAAATATTATGCTATCTTCTTGCCGAATTAATGAGCTCCTTATACCATCTAGAGTATAGCACTCACTCTCATCTACCCTCCTTTTAGCTTCCAATCTACAAGGAAATAAAATAAAAGATCAGCATACAGTTGACCACAACTCAAGATATTATATGGCAAAAGTTCAAAGCCATCAAATAATAGGCCAGCATATCTAGAGATTGATATGGAATAAATTTATAGGACACAGAATGCTCTATTTATGGTCATAGAATGTACTTACATATTGTGTAGCTTCTCAGCACATAAAGGTATATTCAAATTCAAATATAAAAATTACATATGAAAATATGATCAACATTAATCAGTACCCAACCACACAATATCAAACTAAATTCACATATCATCCCCTCAAAAAGAACGACAAAATCAGCTTGTACAATAATTAATATTTAAAAGCTTCATAAATTCAGCGATAACTTCTAAAAGGATCAAAATAAGGAAGGACAAATTCAAAAGGAAACGCACAACAATTAAATGAAACAGCATTTAAATAATAAAGGTAAAGATCCCATTACACAAAGTCCCGACACATAATAAAAATTAAAGATAGATAGACAATCTGATAATGTACCCATCGGAAGCACCGGAAATTCGAACAGAGTGAATGGGATTCCTTGTTAGCCTGATGTTGAGAAATTGAAAGCAGTTTCGAGAGCTCAGCTGGGGAGAAATCAAATTGTGTTTTGTAAAATTGGAAGTAGAAAAAGGGGCAATTACGGAAGGAGAGGTAACTTTCAAGAGCATTGCCTCCATTATAGAAGAAGAAAGCAGATCACCAAGACTTAGAAGAAATGGCTAGAGAGAATGACAGAGACTCAAAAAGTAAGGGCTAGAGAGAAGCACAATGTGTGTGAATTGAAGACTGGAAGAGAATATATAATGCTGGTGCCTTGGAGAGTTGAAAAAATTTATTAAAAAGAAAGAGAGAAAAGAGGTTAGGATGGCGTAGGTAGTAGTTGGCAAAAAAGGTAGGTTCGGAGAAGTTTCCAGAATGGAAAATCGTCTGCCTACGTTGTATTGAAGTTAAAGTTCAATAAAATCATACCGAGTACTGGATTGAATGTAATAAATGAAAAGGCTAAAGAGAAAGACACTCAAAATCAAGGGGCTAAAGAGAAAGACAATGTGCAAAGTCAAGGGGCTAAAGATAAAGACAATGTGCTTTTTGAAGAGTGGAAGAAAAAATATAAAGAGGTTGCATCAGGGAGTGGAAAACGTTATTAAAAAAAGTGGTTATGATGATGTAGGTAGTAGTTGGCGAAAAATAGTAGGTCCGGAGAAGTTTCCAGATTGGATAATTGACCGCCTACGCCTTATGGATGTTTAAAATTCAATTGAAACATATGGTGTATAGAATTGAACTAATAATTAACTATTATTGGTGGGGTTTGCCAAAGCATCAACGCATGGACCATTGAAGCAAGAGAGAATAGTCGAATAATAATATGGGAGATAGTAAGCCAACAAAACCTTACCTAGCACCTACGTATAGATTAAAGTTTTGATGCCAAAGTAAGTTTCAATCCATGAACATATAACTAAAAATGTATCTCGGTATGCAAGGTAGTATTTGTTATATGTGTGAGATAAATTAGTAGTGTTTGCAAAAATGTATTCATGAAATGAACAATATATTGAATAAAATTATATAATTCTTATTTGTCGGCTGATGACTCTGATATAAGTCGTTTGTTAGGATAGCTAGTGATTTATACAGCATACATAAAAAGTTAAGGTATCCCTCTCCTTAAACACTTCTCTTTTAAAATTATAATACTGCCCTTAGAATAGAATATGACACCAAAATAATCTTCTAATTAATGTTTGGTTTACACCAAAAGCTCCTTAAACATACATGCATTAGTCTTGTAACATTTTCTAATTGAATGCATACGTTAAAAGTAAAGAAATGTCTATATTTCCAGCTATATGTAAAGCAAATGTAAGCATTGTGGCTCAGACGTATATAAGTTCAAGACATCATACAATATCTTATGAAGTTTTACTAAAGTATATCAATTTGTTTTCTTTCTCTAGCAAAGCCAAGAATAACATTTTCTTTGAAACTTAGTCATAAGGTTTACGCGATAATAATAATATTAACTTACAATTAAAAATACAGTATTGTTTAATATGTCACTCTTTTAGTTATATTTTTCTTTGTAAGTGATATATATTCTTTTATGATTTGCAACTCATTTTATAAAACAGAAGATATTTCTAAAAAAAGAAGTATATTTTTAATTTAAGAAAAGAGAGTATAAATATGGAGATATCCAACCCAATAGGGTCTAATGGCTTATAGTCGGGGGTTTTGCTATATATACGTCTTTGTCTAAGAAGCAAGGATTCGGGTTCGATGATTCGGGTTCGAGGATTCGGGTTCGATGATTCGGGTTTGAGGATTCGGGTTCAAGGATTCGGGTTCGTCATACAGGAATTCGGCAATTCGAAAAATCTCACAGAATGGGGATTTGTGGATTTGGCACATAAACAAAATTTATACATATTAAAACATAAAATCATAAGAAAAACAAAATCGTTCTCATTTTTGTATTAATTTCCTAGTTAATCTTTTCAAATTACAATACACTAACTACTACAGTCGTACAACATATAAAAGTAGTTATATTTGCATTATTTCATCATTCAAAACAAAAGATAAACTACACAAAAATCCCACAAAAGAATCACACGATAATTAGAAGAACCCAAGAATCCAATTCCGTGATTCGGGGATTAGACAACCTATAGAAGAATCCCCTGCTTCTTAGGTCTGCGTACACACAAATGCATGAAGAAAAATGAAATTTATGAGTGATGATCAACATTTTATGGTGATAACTAGTTTACTATCTTTTAACTCTTAAGGAATTGGATTAAGCACTACAGTTTTAATTAAGTGAATGCTAAACCAAACCAAAGAAAACTTGAAACCGGAAAAAACCAAAAATCGATGATTTGTTGTTTAGAAACCGAGATAGCATTATTCAATTTTGCTTTGCTTTGGTTAGTTTCAGTTTTTGAGAGGTTTAGTTTTTAAGCCCTCAAAAACCAGAACCAACCAAATTCACCATTTTAAATTTATTAATTTACAAACAACATATGAACATATGTACATACTATGTTATATTAAAATTTTATAATTATTTTAGGTAACACCGGTAATCTTTTGAAATATATAAAATCATCATATTCTTTTTCTACTACCGCTACTTATTTCTTCTATCAAGTAAATAACCAACTCATACCAATTGTAGTAAAAAAAAAAGGTCTCAAACATTAATAGAAGGTATTTAGGTTTAATACCATTTGATTCAATATTAATTTTTGCATAAAAACTGATCTCAAAAGCGACTTGTCATTTCTTAAAACTGAAAAACCCAAAAGTCGAAAATCAATTAGAAATGATCAGCTTTGGTTTTGCTAATTTCAAAATCAAAGTCTTCGGTTTGGTTAATTTTTAAGTTAAAAACAGACCAAACCGACCATTGATGTTTCCTTTTTCATTCGATTCAAAACCTTGGGATGGGTTGCTAAACATGGCTTTATTGAATCAGAATATTTCCTATTACTGAGCTTTTACTGGCAATATCCACAATTACATTGGAAACCATCTTCAACGACAACGATCTCGCAACCACACTAATCTTCAAAAACAACAAATATCAAATTGTGGCACACCGAATAAATAAAAGCATCATAAACACAACTACGACTTCTAAAATGAATTCCAAAAAAATGAGGAAATGCTTCAAAGCATAATATTACTCAAAAGGGCATGTAAATAGTAGAAGTCCCTTAAAGATCTATTAAAAATAAGTAAAATAAAGATCAAAGAATAACAATATTACATACCCAAAGGAAACAGCAAAGACTTGAAGTGAACGAGTGGGGCTCTTTGAGAGCCCAGTGTTGAGAAATACAAAGCTGCAATTTTGAGAGTTCTGGTGGGGAAAAAACGAATTGGGTTTTGATAAACTGGAAGCAGAAGGGGAAAAAACGGCAGGGGAGGCAAATCTCAAGAGCTTTGCCTCCATTATTAAGGAAAAACGGAAAGGAGACAATCAGAACGAAAGGGAAAGAGAGAAAGCAAGTGAAATTTTAGGAAAATAGAAAAGGGATTGAATTAGGAAGTGGAGAGAGGCAAGTTATAGTGGTTGGTGACGGTGTTGACAATTTGACAAATGGGGATTGTTGTTGGGGTAGTAGGTGGCTTCAACTTCATGTGGTAGGTATGGACCCGCGACGGCGACGGCGACTTCGACTTGAAGTGGAGTACCACCCTCCGAACTGTTTGCCCCAAAATTCCCCACCAGATCATCTAATCTCCGAATCTTCTTTACCTACCCCTTCTCTTTTGAAACCACCTTTACTTTCTCTTCTAGTTCTTCACCTCCCCAAGATTTTAATCAGGCTCTGTTAATTTTTTTATTTTTTCAACGGACTTTTCTCTCATATCATTTATAAAAATAAAGTTACTTATTTATTATATTATAGAACATAAAATACATTGCATCACTTTTAATTTGTTCCGATTACACCTCATGTAATTTAAGAATTCACAAATAATCACTGTGATTTTCAAATCATAATAAATTATCAATTATTTGTGTTTAATTCTTTACAAATTTGTCGTTGCATGTCATCTTTAATAACGGACATGTAATAATTTACTAATTTCTTAAAATTACATGTAATTATTTGGAAGTTCTTAAATTACTAGTGGTGTAACGCAAATTCGTTCAAACTATAGGTAGTACTGTGTAATTTACTATATTATATATGTAGCATACATTTATTTATGTTATATATGTACTGTCCATTGAAATGAAATGTGTTATTTTAAATAAAGTTTTATCTCTTTTTCACATATTCTTTTAAAAAAACAAATTTATCTTTTATCTTCCTAATATTAGGCATTACGTTGAATTCTTATTTTTTTTAATTGTTTTTTATGTTATCTAAAAATTCACGCACATTTTTTGCAATTATTTTTTTTTTGCCTACAAGGTACCACGTCTACAAGATGTTATTAAGCTGTCTACATTGAGAAAAAATAAATTATTTAAATAATGTGTGAAGACAACCACATCTAGTTATGTTGTAAGTTGGATTAAAAGAAGAGAGTTGATATTTACACAAGGGAGTTCACGTTGATACAATACCTTGTAAGTTGGATTAAAAGAAGAGAGTTGATATTTACGCAAGGGAGTTCACGTTGATACAATACCTTGAAGCACTTAGTAGTTAGTACATCTATCTCATGCACAAATGTGAAACTTACATGTCTCATGCGGGAATATCAGTTCTTTAGAATAAATTGTTGTGAGTTTAAATTTTTACTTTAATGGCTTATTCTTTCGTACTAGTTTCCTTTAGGGAGAATTAATTTTTTAGTCCCTAAATTATATTTACGTAATAATTGTTTGGTCACCCAATTAAAAAAAATTTAAACTTGGTCGTTTAACTAATTTTATATAATGCATTTAGTCATTCCGCTAAAATTTCGTCAATTATGATAATGTGGTCATTAGTTTGTTAATGTCATTCACCGTGTTCTTCATTTTTTTTCACCAAATTATACATTTTTATCGTTGAAGATTGCTGGAAGAATTAAACTTATGTTCTCTCCCTCGATTCTTAACCAAATTAAACAATTCAAAATCCTATCTCGTACAATTTTTTGCATAAAACTCATTTGTACTATTTATTTGAAAAATTAACTGTGTTTTAAAATAAAAATATTGTAATTTCAACCCCAAGTTCGATGATATAATGTTTCTTAATTTTCATTTATTTATTTTTCTTTCATTCTTATTCCAAAATTAATTTTACAAGTTTAAGTATTAAAGTCGAACTAATACCATTAATCTAGCTCCGAAAATAGAAAAAACCATGATACATACTGTTGTGATCATGGTAACATATATATACACACTCACACACATATACAAAATATGCTGATCAAAGTAATATAATTTTATGAAAGATTCAAAATAGCAAGTTTTTGCAAATTTGTTAGATATTTATTTCAGATATAATTCTTTTGCAAAATGAATATATGTTTATATCTTATGATAATTATGAAATGTATAATCTTCTCAATATATTTCTTTTAGTTACAAAAGGGGATTCTCAGTATTAAATTTTATTGTGGCTCAATTTCTAGTATGTTTCGGATATTTTTGAAATAAGATAAAAGAGAAGGAATAGGAGGATAGAAAGTTTAGGTAAGAGAAAAGTTATTTTTAGAATGAAAGAAAAAGTTTAAACGAAAGTTATGAATTAGAGAAATATTATATTTTGGTACAGTTATGTGTTACAATTACATGTTGTAATTATACTAAGTCGTTGAGTGCGGTTATTAGCATAATATTAATGGTAATTACAATTAATCAAACCAATTGGTTAGGTGCAGTTTCAATTAATATACCGTGGTTACAAATTTATTTTTTTCCGATTTTTATAATTTTCACCGAAGAAGAACAATTAAAGATCGAGCTATGTATTATGAAATGCATTGATGCATACGATTAGATGGCAAACTTTAAAAATCAAACACGTGACTAATTAAAAGTTCAAATGCACGTGACACAATGTAGTTGTGTAATTTTTAGCCGTTTTTCATCTGAAAGTTTTAGTTAATTAAAAAATACTTGATTAAAAGTTATAATGACGAAACTTATTAATTAACATAAGACCATTTTCATTTTGTGTTTTTAAGAGGGTCAATTATGAAAAAAATTAACAAAACTTTGACTTATTTTCTATTTTAATGAACCAATTTTTTGATTTTTATTTAAAATAATAAATTTTGAAAAGTTGTATCATTTTAAAAGAAAAATTTAATTGTTGTTGTATTATTTTTGTGGTGAAATGATTTATTGACTTAGAGTTTATTATTTTAAATGCAAAATAGAACATAATTGGTTAAAATTGAAAATGACTTAAAATTTGTTAGTTATTTTCGTGATTAACCCTTTTTCAGAATTTAATAGATAAAAAAGGTTATTGGAATTATACTCTCTTACTTTCAAAACTAAATATGTAATTAAATTATACGGAAATTAAACTTTAAAAACAAAATGTATAATCTAGTATGTTATTATATGTAAGCAAATATATATATATATATATATATATATATATATATATATATA
>CM025785.1:27140399-27173099 GCA_014636745.2 Centella asiatica | reverse complement strand
TATATATATATATATATATATATATATATATATATATATATATCCCATTTTAGATTTAAGAATATTATTGATAAAATTTCAGATTCGAAGGAAAGAAGAAAGACTTTACTACAATTCTTAAATGATTATGAAAGACAGCCTGAAGCTGATCTTTTAAATAAAAAGAAATTAACTTATAATTTTCAAGAAATTATTAATAGGTTTGAAACACCTAAAAAAGAAATCACTGTTAATGATTTAAAACAAGAAATTAATGAATTAAAATCAGAAATAAAGATTTTAAAAACTAAGATTGAGGTTTTGGAAAATTATCCTTATGAAGAACAAGAAATTAAATCCTCTAAAGGTAAGGAAATAAAAATTGAGGATGATCAATCCAATGATTATTTAAATGTTATGGATAAATTTACTTTTCAAAAATGGTATGTTTATATTATTTTAGTCATAAATGAAGAATTAAGTTTTAAAGTTATTGCTCTAATTGATAGCGGAGCATATTTAAATTGTATAAAGGAAGATATAGTTCCTACAAAATATTTTGATAAAATTAAATATGGTCAAAGATTAACTACGGCTAATGGTGCTAGAATGAATTTAAATTATAAATTATCTAATGTTAATATTTGTAATGATGGTATCTGTATTAAAACAAGTTTTGTTCTTGTTAAAGGTCTAAGTCAGATGTTAATATTAGGTACTCCTTTTATTAACATGATTCAACCAATAACAAGAATAGATTCTTCAGGAATTTTTACTACTCGTAGTGGTAAAGAAATAATTTTTAAATTTATTATTAATCCTCAGACAAAAGAGATTAATGAATTAAAAGACAATCTAATTTATAAAGAAAAACAATTAAAGTTTATCCAAAATAATTTAAAAATAAAAAATATAGAAACTCAATTAGAAAATAACAATATAAAACATAAAATTATTCAAGTAGAAAATAAAATAAAACAAAATTTATGTAGTGAGTTACCAACTACTTTCTAGAATAGAAAGAAGCATGTTGTTGATTTACCTTATGAAAATGATTTTAATGATAGGTTAATTCCAACCAAGGCAAGGTTTATTCAAATGAATAAGGAATTATTAGAATTTTATAAAAAAGAAATTTAAGGATTAAAAGAAAAATCTTTAATAAGGGATAGTACCTCTCCTTGGAGTTGTGCTGCTTTTTATGAAAATAAAAATGCATAAATTGAAAGAGGTGTGCCTAGATTAGTTATAAATTATAAACCTTTAAATAAATCTTTGAAATGGATTAGATATCCAATACCTAATAAAAAGAATTTGTTGAAAAGATTAAATGAGGCTTATATCTTTTCTAAATTTGATTTAAAATATGGATATTGGCAAATATAAATAAATGAGAAAGATAAATATAAAACTGCTTTTACAGTTCCTTTTGGTCATTATGAATGGAATGTATGCCTTTTGGTTTATAAAATGCTCCATCAGAATTTCAGAATATTATGAATGATATTTTTTATCCTTATTCTGAATTCATTATAGTTTATATTGATGATATTTTGGTTTTCTCTATTAATCTATAAAATTATTTTAAACATTTAAATATTTTTATTAATATTATTCAACAAAATGGTTTAGTTCTTTCTGAAAAGAAAATGAAATTATTCCAGACTAAGGTAAGATTTCTTGATCATGAGATAAGTGAAGCAAATTATTTTCCTATTAGTAGATCTATTGATTTTGTGGATAAATTTCCTGATGAAATTAAAGACAAGACTCAATTACAAAGATTTCTTGGGAGTCTGAATTATATAGCAGATTTTTACAAAGATTTAGCAAAGGATAGTGCTCTTTTGTATGATAAACTGAAAAAGAATCCTCCTACTTGGGGAAAGGAGCATACTAAAGCTGTTCAAATGATAAAATTAAAAGTTAAAAATATTTCATGCTTAGT
Organism: Centella asiatica; assembly: GCA_014636745.2. NCBI lineage: Eukaryota > Viridiplantae > Streptophyta > Magnoliopsida > Apiales > Apiaceae > Centella > Centella asiatica. The sequence continues at coordinate 27,171,172 of CM025785.1, read as the reverse complement.
TTTAGCTAATCATAATTGAAAAAAAATTGTTGAAACTGGTGCTTCCAACATAGGTTATGGGGGAATCTTAAAACAATTGAATCCTATTAATCATAAAGAAGAATTAATTAGTTTTACCTCTGGTAAATGGAATAATGCTCAGCTTAATTATGCTACCATTAAAAAAGAAATGCTTTCTATTGTAAAGACTATTACTGAATTTCAAGATGATTTATTAAAACAAGAATTTATTCTGCGAATTGATTGTAAGGCAGCTAAAGATATTATTGAAAAAGATGTTAAAAATCTTGTTACTAAACAAATATTTGCCAGATGGCAGGCTATATTATCTGTTTTTGATTTCACTATTGAATATATTAAAGGAGATAAAAATTCTCTACTTGACTTTTTGACAAGAGAATTTTTGTAGGGAATTATGTAGGATCCTCTAAGAGAGGAGGCCAATCATCCAGGGGATCACCTCGTGGTAGATCTCCTAGAGGAAGAGGTAAATCAATTTTAACCTCAAGAAATTCAGGAACACAAGGGCATGCACCTTTGTTGTATGATCAAAATTATCCTATCACCCCTTCTTCGAATATAAAATCCATGAAGGACGTGGCAGTGGAAGCAAATAAGGCTGCTGCTAAGCAGTCTAAAGATTTAAAACAAAAAGATTTTACTGATTATTTAATGATTATTGAAGATTCTGATTGCAGGTGGTTTAATGAACCCTGAAAGATTGCCAATAAATATTTTGAGCAAGGGATTTTCTTCCCCAATAGTGCTCAAAAGACAAGAATGCAGTGTGAAATAATCCTGAGTGAAACAGGCTTAGTATTCTTTCAACACTCCATTAATAATTATGATAAAAATTCCTTTGATTTTTCAAAAGTAAAGATTTTAAATATTATTTCCTTGTGTGGAAGTATGGCATTATGCCTTCCTCTATCAAAGCAGCCAGAGAAAACATTCTTGGTTTTTTATGTTCATCAATGATTTCCACTCAGAAGAAGTTCTAAATTAATTTTTTAATAATTGTGAAAGAATTGGACCTGTTCAAGACTTCCTACCTGATGATTTAATTCATTTTTTGGTTCCTTATGCTAGGTTTCATCCAAAGCTAAGGAATGAGAATTATTCTATTAAGGTTCAAAAGAAAGTCTTATTATTATTTATTGCTCAATTTAAAATCCCATGGATTTGGAATCGGCAATACTCTGTTATTATGGAGGAAAATGAGTTTCCCTATTTAGGAATTAATTATTTTACAAATGATGACCAAAATTTCAATTCAAAACCACCACGAATGATGTAAAAAGAATTATCACTCAATACCAAAATGAGCCAATTATGAAATCTCCAAAGCTTAAGGAGATTAATTATGGTTCACAATCGGAATTATCACCAGTGGCAATTGTTAATTTTTTTAAAGGCTTCTATTAAAAAAGAAGACTCTTCCCAATCATTAGAGGATATTAAAGCTTGCACAAGGCTTAGAGGAAGATGCACAAGACCCCTATACTGAATTCAGTGCAGCAGAAGAAAGTAATCTTCAGATTATCTCTCTCCTTACTAAAGATAAGGAGAAAAAGAAAGATAAGACATCAACATCAAGATCGAAATAATGGAGCCGACAATAAAGGTATGATAATAGTAGTTGGGTTGTATTTGTCAAGATTCCTTTTGGAATCAGTCTGTATCAAGACATCTTTTTAAAAAGTTGTCTCTATTATTAAGTTTGCTTTTTCTCCGGATTTGAATTATTTCGTTTGAAATCCAGAACTTTTGTAGTATAAATATCCTCTTTTGGGTTTCTTCTTGGGTAGAACTTAGATAAGCAATAACTTAGTGGATATGTATCCTCTCCTTCAGTATAAACAGTTTGTAAAAAGGAGTTTCTTTCCATTTCAGCTTTTATCAATTATTATCAAATTATCATGGAATACTCTTGTAAGTCTTCCAATTAAATATCTTTGTTCATATTCATTTTAGTTTTTACATTATAATTTAATTATTTAAATTATTGTTTAATTGTTTTAATAACTGTTTTAATAACCTGGGTTTGATTTGATTTGGTGTATATATATATATTTTAGATCCTTCTAGTATCAGAGTCACAAGTGGAAGTAAGGTTGTTAGGTTTTAGAACATTTGATGATGATTGTCTTTAGATTACTTAGAATATAAATGTATAGAAAGTGTTAATTAGTAACACTGAAGTTTTGTAGCCAGTAGTTATCTCTTTGATTGTAAAGAGATACGATTATTTTTTATTTGTAATTAACTGCTGGAATGGAGTATCGAAGCTCCAAGAAGTCAAGTTGTGTATTTGATCTGTTAGAGTTTGCAAAAAGGCTTATCGGAAACTAGAAGAACTGGTCAGAGACTAAAATGTTTTAACTGTCAGAGACTAAAATGTTTTAACTGTCAGAGACTAGTTTTTCTATCGGAGACTAAAAGCTTACGACATCAGAGATTAAAGAAAAAGGAATCAGAGACTAAGCTGACGTTATCGGAAACTAAGCCTTAATGTGTCAGAGACTAAATAACACTATCGGAGATTACACAAGCTGATGTCATCAGGGAAAAGTCATCAGGGACTAAACGTACCAGGGACTAAAAGAGTCATCAGGGACTAAATGTACTAGAGACTAAAGGATACGTCAGGGACTAAAGTCGTCGGAGACTAAAAGAAGCATCAGAGACTAATTCTAATTTAATCTCTGAAAGATACAAAGTTCGAATTGAGAAAGGAATGTCTTCCACGTAAAGTAAAATATTATTGAAGACGTAGCTGGTAAGGAAACTCACCAGATATCTTTACCTAATCAAAAAGGAAAGATTGTATTTGATTTTAATAAGGAAGCTGAATTTTATTCAGAATAGGAACTGAGTTAAATGTAATTCAGTTGTAAGAGAGAAGCTGTAATTAGTTTTACAGAGAGTAATTCAGAAGCTGTATAGGTTTTTCATAGTTTTGTATCTTTTCCTATACAGAATAGAAAAGAAGCTGACGATTACATTATTGTGGTTGTTAGGATTTGTATTCAATTGTAAATCAATAAAGCAATTATTTATAAATAGATTTGTGTTCTTGTTCTTTTTATTCCGCAAGAAAAATTTAGTTTCTTAAAGAACAAGTAATCGAATAATTTTCAAAGAACTTGTATTCAATCCCCCTTCTACAAGTTCTTGTCATCTCACTGGGAAAATAATTGGTATCAGAGCCTGTAATTGAATTTATTCAATTAAAACATTCCAAAAGATGGCCAATGACGAAGCAAGCAGCTCTAACATCATAGCGTATGCGGGAAGTAGAGTTGGTGGTATCAGAATCCCTATTCTTAAAAGAGAAGAATATCCAATATGGAAACAAAAGATGTATATGCACTTAAGAGCGACAGATCCAGATTACATAGATAGGATTGAGAAGGGTCCTTATCTACCCAGGAAATTCATTCCTGCAAAAACTGTCAAAGGATTTGTTGTTGCAGAACACTTTGAACTTGCTCCAGAAAGTGATTACACAAACGAAGACAAGTTACAAGTGTTAAAGGATGCTAAAGTGATGAACATACTTTATAATGGAATTGATAAAAATATGTTCACAAGCACCATAAATTGCACAACATCTAAACAAATATGGGACACCATCAAAGTTCTGTGTGAAGGGACTGACCAAGTCCGAAAGAACAAGAGATCATTGTTGACACAACAATATGAATTCTTTCAAGCTAAGCCTGGTGAACCTATAACATCAGTATATGACAGGTTCAACACTTTGCTCAACGACTTGAAAATACTTGGGAAGTCTTATGATAATGAGGATATAAACATCAAGTTCATGAGATCTCTCCCACCAAGTTGGGATCCAAAGACAACAACAATAAGAGAGGCTCATGACTTGGATCTTCTCACAATGGACAGGCTCTACGAAAATTTAAAGACCTATGAACTTGAAGTAGAGCAACGACAATGCATGCATGGAAAGGATAGAGGAGCTGCGTTGATGGTTAAGACAAGCAAGTCTCAAGAGAAGCTTGATGAGGAATCTTCTGACGCTAGTTCGACTGATAATGAAGATGAACTGGTTATTGATGATGACATGGAGGAATTCATGGCATTCATGGTCAAACAATTTAAGAAATGTAGGGCTAGCAGAAAAGGAAGAAAATCATCGAGAAAACCTAACCCTAAACGAGAAGGTCAAAAAGTCACCTTCGACTTAAAGAAAATAAGATGCTACAATTGTGATGGGTTAGGGCACTTTGCCAATGAGTGCAAGAAGCCTAGATCTAATGATAGATCTAAGGATGAAAATTCAAGGAAGGACTTTGCTGACAAGAAAGCCAAATTCAAAAGCAAAGCCTTGATTACTGAGGGAAAAGATTGGATTGACAGCGATTCTGATGAAGAAGTTGTCAACTTTGCCCTAATGGCTCGTAGTGACGAGTCAAGTGATTCTACAAAGGTATGTGATGCAAATCAGAATTTTAACGTGCTTAATTTACTTGATACATCTAGCATTGAAAGCATGCAAAAAGATATGTCTAATTTACATGTCAGTTTTAGGTCTTTGACTATAGAGCATATCAATGTAAAAGAATCACGTGACATTCTCTTAAAAAGAAACAAGTTTCTTGAAGAGAGATTGACACAGTTTGATACCATCAAGTCTGACTTAAACAAAGCACATCATATGATTGATGCTTTGAAAAAGAGGGAATATTACTTAGTAGAGCAACTTGAAATTGCTCAAGCTAAGATTAAACAATGGAATACTTCCTCTAAAAAGTTATCTGACTTGGTAGGGTATCAAACAATAGGTCAAAAATCTGGACTAGGTTATGATGAAAATCTAGATAAAAGTTCAGATTTAAATGATCAAATTGTAGCTGCAAACTCCTCAACTAGTAAGCCAAGTTTTAAAAGAATTAATTTTGTATCTCCTGTTATTGAACCTAAATTTATAAACACTCAAGATCAACATATTACTGCAAAAACAGAAATTGATCAAAAGACAGTTAATGTTGTTGATAAGAGTGAATCAAAAAGATTAAACATTGGGTTCATGACAAAGACACAATTGAATAAAAAACTGGAAGCTATTCCAGACAAAAAGGCTGATAAATTGGTGGAGTTAAGCAGAAAGAAGAAAAATAGGAATGGAAAGATAGGCATTAATAAACATACAAACTATGCTAGAATGCCTGATGCTCCTAGAAAGATGTGTCATGTATGTGGTAACCCCAACCACATAGCTATAAACTGTAAGAGCAAAAATAAAATTCCTAGGCTTGAGACTGCATCTTCAAAGAAAATAAAAGATAAATCACCAATAAAAAGGTTAGATAATCTTTGCATTAAAACTGAAAATTCTAAACTTGGCACTCTCACAAACAAGTAGCAAGACTATTGATTGTCCTATTCTAGTTAAAACTGTTAAAAGACAATCAACTCAATCTGAGTCAAGTCTTGAGTCTACAACTAGTGAGAAAGGATCCAAAAAAAATATGGGTCCCAAAAATCTCAAACTAGTTAATCTCTACTGTGCAGGGCAAAAGGAAGAAATCATGGTACTTGGACAGTGGATGTTCAAGGCACATGACCGGAGATAAGACCCTGCTAAAACAGTATGAAGAGAAAAGTGACCCAAAAGTCACTTTTGGAGATGACAGCAAAGGCCATACAAGGGGATATGGCAATGTTGAACATGGAGATGTCATCTTCACAGAAGTAGCACTGGTTGACGGCTTAAAGCATAATTTGTTAAGTGTGAGTCAACTATGTGATAAAAGATTTCATGTCACCTTTAAAGAAGACCTATGCCAGGTGTGTGACAAGGAATCTGGGAATGTGATATTGACTGGAAAAAGAAAAGGAAATTTGTATGTAGCAAATCTTATTTCTTTTACTGATCAAATCACATGTCTCTATAGCAAAGCCTCAACTGAGGAAAGTTGGCTTTGGCACAAGAAGCTTTCCCACTTGAATTTCAAGAACATCAACAAGCTTGTGAGGAAAGGATTAGCAGTTGGCATTCCACAATTGGAATTTATTCAAGATGGATTATGTGATGCATGCCAGAAAGGGAAACAAAAAAGTGTATCATTCAAGAGCAAACCAGCAACATCAATCACTGACCCACTACAATTGTTACACATGGACTTGTTTGGTCAAGTGAATGTGATGTCTATTTTAAGAAATAGATATGCCTTGGTTATTGTGGATGACCACACGAGATATACTTGGGTAAAATACCTCTTTACAAAAAATGAAGCTGCTCAGTTGATAATTGATCATATCAAGAAGATAGAAACTGAGTCAGGAAAAACAGTAAGGGTTATAAAGAGTGATAGAGGAACAGAATTCAAGAATTCCCAAGTGCTTGAATTCTGCACTGAAAAAGGAATAACTCATCAATTCTCAGCTCCAAGAACACCTCAACAAAATGGAGTTGTTGAGAGGAAAAATAGAACCCTTATTGAAGCAGCAAGGACTATGTTACAAGAGGCTAAGCTTCCCACATATTTTTGGGAGGAAGCTATAAGTACTGGTTGCTTTACACAGAATAGATCCTTGATTAACAAAGCATACAACAAAACACCTTACGAGTTAATGACTGGGAGAAAACCAACTCTCAAGTTCTTACATGTGTTTGGTTGTAAATGCTTTGTACTGAGAGATTCATCAGAGTCGAGAGGAAAGTTTGACAACAAATCTGATGAAACAATCTTCTTAGGTTATTCTCTGTCAAGCAAAGCATACAGAGTATATAATCTAAGAACAAAGGTCATTGTGGAATCAATTCAAGTCATGTTTGATGATAAAAAGATTCCAGGAATGATTGGACAAGGATTGCATGAACCTCTCAGTTTTAAGAATGAATTGGATGCATGGGAATATCCATCAGAGACTACTGAACAACCCCAAGATAGCAATGATCCCTACATAATTGAGGGGGAGCTAACAGTTGTGCATGAAGTGCCTAGAACTAATACTCTATCAGAAAATAGAATGTTAGATGGAACTCAAGAGACTGGTAACATTAGTATTCCATCGGAGACTAATGGTCTACCAGAGACTAGAGTCACTAATGCACAATCAGAAACTATATTGACACCGGAATCAGTAGAAATAAATAGCTCAGGGGGAGCTAATAATGAAGGAGTCAATGGTTCAGGGGGAGCAGTCTCTGATCATGAAGCTAGAATGGATGACATCAATCTAGAAAATGTAGGCTCAACTTCAAGATCAAATCTGCCACGTGCAATTCCATGGTTAAGAGACCACACGCCATATTTGATAATTGGAAGTTTAGAGGATGGAATCAAGACTAGAAGTGCAACTCAAAATGAATGTTTATATCTCAGTTTTCTCTCAAAGATTGAGCCAAAGAAAATTGAGGAAGCACTTCAAGATCCTGACTGGATAATTGCCATGCAAGAAGAATTGAACCAATTCACTCGAAACAAAGTCTGGAGACTGGTACCTAAACCAAAGAATAGATCAATTATTGGTGCCAAATGGGTCTTCAGAAACAAAATGGATGAAGCTGGTACAATTACAAGGAACAAAGCAAGACTGGTTGCAAAAGGATATTTTCAAGAAGAAGGAATAGACTATGATGAAACTTTTGCACCAGTAGCAAGACTTGAAGCAATACGAATCTTTTTGGCATATGCAGCCTACAAGGACTTCAAGGTGAACCAGATGGATGTCAAAAGTGCTTTCTTAAATGGAAAATTGGAAGAGGAAGTCTATGTTTGCCAACCCCCAGGTTTTGTAGACTCCAAATTTCCAAATCATGTCTATAGGTTAGACAAAGCACTTTATGGCTTAAAACAAGCACCAAGAGCCTGGTATGATACTCTATCTCAATTTTTAATTGAAAACAAATTTGTTAGAGGTATTATAGATAAAACATTATTTTATAGAAAACAAGGCTCTAATATTATATTGGTGCAGATATATGTAGATGATATTATATTTGGGTCTACAAATGAAAACCTTTGTAAAAAATTCTCAAAACTTATGCAGTGTAGATATGAAATGAGTATGATGGGAGAATTAACATTCTTCTTAGGATTGCAGATTAAACAATCACCTGATGGAATATTTATCAGTCAGTCAAAATACATCAAAAACTTACTGAGAAAATATGATTTGATTGATTGTGCACCTGCAAAAACACCCATGCCTACTTCCACTAAACTAGATAAAGATTTAAAAGGAAAGAAAATTGATATCACTAGTTATAGAGGAATGATAGGCTCTCTTTTATATCTAACTGCAAGTAGACCTGATATAATGTTTGCTACATGCCTGTGTGCTAGATTTCAAGCTGACCGTAGAGAGTCACATTTGATTGCTGTAAAAAGAATACTCAGATATCTAAAGGGTACCCCAAACCTTGGATTATGGTATCCCAAAGAATCTGATTTTAAACTAATTGGTTATTCAGATGCTGATTATGCAGGGTGTAAGCTTGACAGGAAAAGCACAAGTGGAAGCTGCCAACTTCTTGGAGATTCAGTTTCTACTTCAACAGCAGAAGCTGAATACATCGCAGCTGGGAGTTGTTGTGCTCAAATCCTATGGATCAAGAATCAACTCCTAGACTATGGTATGTCATTATCCAAGATTCCTATTTATTGTGATAATACTAGTGCCATAGCAATAACAGAAAATCCAGTGCAACATTCAAGAACAAAACACATAGATATTAGATATCACTTCATAAGAGAACATGTAAGTGAAGGTGTTAGAGATAAAATGATGATGATGATGATTATGTAATAAATTGTGCAACTGTAAATACTTGAGGTATTTTAAACCTTAAGATCAGCACAAGTTTCGTATCCACTGATGATAAGTTTATTCATCAGTGGATAGTTAATGAACTTCACAAAACAAGTCAGAAAACAGGAACATTCAAAGGACTTGAACAAAGTGAAGGAGAATGTCTGATGCTACTTGTAAGCAAACGAAGTATTCCGCACATCAGAAGTTCTAAATCAAAGTTACGTTGATTAAGTATCATAAGGGGAACCCATCAGTGGGAACTCATCAGGGGGAACCCATCAGTGGGAACCCATCAGTGGGAACCCATCAGTGGGAACCCATCAGGGGGAACCCATCAGGGGAACCCATCAGGGGAACCTGTCAGGGTATGACGAGGGCAGATCAATCCGTCAGTGAAACACTTCGGGACATATCAGTGTCAGGGAAACCTATCAGTATAACCTGTCAGGGAGAATGACCAACATGACATCAGTGGAAGCCATCAGTGTATGCCGTCAGCTAAAACCATCAGGGTCAAGAAGCACTGAGTATAACTCAAGTGAAGGACGAAGCCCTGATCCAGTCAATAACCATCAGGGGATCTAGAAGCACTGATCAAAGTCCGTCAGGGCTAGCAGTCAGTGGATCGTTGTGACAGCATACATCCGTCATCAGTTCTTACACGGAAATCAACGTAACGTGTTACAGAAGCCAGAAATATTAACTAGAAAGATATTTCTTGAAGTTTGTTAATGGTCCAATGAGAACTCTCACGCATTAAATGCACACAGATCAGGGGAAGAAAAGCAGCAACAAAGTTTGTAGCAGTCTGACACATAAAGTTTAGATGTGACATACTTACGGCTAAGTTGAGAAGAGAAGCACGTCACAAGAACGTGATTTCAACCCACTGATTAATATATAAGCAACGGAGCTCTCATTACACAGATAACGATTGATTGAATCCATCCAACAGATCAAACAAGCATTGAAGCACAAAACACTAGAGAGAAGCTTTGCAATAGATCTTGAGAGAGATATTTCAAAGAATATTAGAAGCTAGTGAGTGTGAGAAGCTGTGAACTTTATTCACAGAATTTGTAGCTGTAAATCACATTTGTGATTATACAGATTTCTAGAAAAACCTCGAGTTATAATATAACTATTTTAACTTGAATCTGTGTGCTCATTCCATATAGTTTTTCTGGTTGTTCGACTGTTTTCATTAAGCCATATAAAGTTTTTAAGTGCAAAAAGTTTCAGGTGTTTGCATTCAACCCCCCTTTCTACAAACGCTTGTGCTAATATTGCACTAACAGAAGGTAATATCGAATTACACTGGGTAACAACTGATAAACAACTTGCAGACATATTCACAAAACCTTTAGATGAATCTACCTTTTCTAGATTAGTTTCTGAATTAGGAATGTTGAATTATGCCTCTAAAAATTGATTAATTTTTTTTTAAACAAGTTGTTTAGTTGTATGCAGCTAGAATTAATTTTCTGGAAATAAGCTGTTTTATTAAAACAGAATTTCAGGAGCTAGAATTTTATTTCTGGAAAAAGTTGATAAAACGAATAATCAAATGATTGATTATTGAATAATATGAGCTAGAGTGAGTAAGAGACTAACTAGTCCCTGATAGTTGTTTTTAATTAGTCCTCGACTAAATTAAAAAATTAAACTATCAGAGACTACCTTAGTCCCCGATAGTTAATACTATCAGAGACTATCTTAGTCCCTGATAGTTAATACTATCAGAGACTATCTTAGTCCCCGATAGTTAATACTATCAGAGACTATCTTAGTCCCCGATAGTTAATACTATCAGAGACTAACTAGTCCCCGATAGTAAATCCTATCGGAGACTACCTTAGTCCCTGGTAGTAAACCCTATTGGAGACTAATCTTCTTCTAGTTTCTTACGAGTGAACAGATCAGAGATTAGGACAATCTCCGATTGAGGGTAAACTGGTAGTTACCCATCCGTAGGAATTGCAAACGTTTCTAACAAATTAATAAAACAAATTTCAAACATCTTTGCAATCACAATCACTCAAAGCTCTGAAATTATTTTCTCTCTGATAATACTCTGCAATTTAACCCTCTTTTAAGTTTCTTCCAAAGTTCACAGATCTCTTGCAATGGCCGCTAAAACAGTTGCTTTCAAGTTTGGAGACTTTTATTTCATTAAGACCAACCATGCAGGTGGTGGCTGATAAGAATGTCTTTGAAGCCCAGTACCACCCCTTCGTGGATTTTCTTCAAAACTTCACACTAACTTACGCCATTTATGAAGCTCCCGTCCAAGCCGCTGAGGTCATCACGGCTATTTGGTCCACTGCTACCATACAAGGTGCAAAAACTGAATCACCTATGGTAAGTTTCAGGTATGCAAACACTACTTATACTATAGATCATACCGTTGTAAATAATGCTTTACATTTACCAGTTTATGAAAACTTTGACTCCCCTACCTCTGATGAAAAAATAATTTCTATGTTGAAAAACTTAAATTATTCTACTGAAATTGGGTCTGTTGGGTCTATTACACGACCCCATCTAAGGCAAGAGTGGTCACTGTTCTTTGACATAAGTACTAAAGCTTTTACAACAAAATGCAATGGATATGATGCTATCACTACACTCACACAACAAATTGCTTTTAGTGTGTTGTATGGTAGACATCTAAACATTGGGCTTTTAATTCTGCAAAACTTGTTGCCAAAACTTAAAACCAGTAAAACTAAAATTTATTATGCTAGGTTTTTGATGATGATTGCTTATTATCTAATCCCTAACCTAAATATTACTGGAATGCAAGTTGTACCAACTGTTTTGCAGAGTAAAAGAATAGTCAAAGATGTGAAGAACTTTGCAAAGGTAACTGTTCCTTTATTTTTCCCTCCTATCATGAGATCTACTCTTATTGATAGGCTTCCCAATCTTTACTCTTTGCAATTTTTTGAGGATAATAAGAGACAAAACCCTATGAATCCTCCAACAACTTCACCACAACAATCTATAGCCCCCTCCACAGTCTCCCAAAATACTGTGGTTGTAAAAACCAAGACAATCACAAAACTCCCAATTAAGAGAAAAATAATTGAGGGAACAAGTGAGGACGAGGGAGAACCAGAAGCTGAAGTTCCACTTCAGAGGAAAAAGAGAATTAAAACCCTTAGCCAAGCCCAATCCAGTGCTTCTCAAAAAGCATTAGAGGCTATAAGGACAAACAGTGAACTGTCACCATCCTCCCAAAAGGATGTTGACATTGAAGAAAGTTCCCAACTAGGAACATACTTTACAGAGTCAACACAAACTCTTGGTCACAACCAAGAGGAACCCATAAGAGAGTTAATAAAACAAAAGAGTGACACAAGGAGTGCACACACAGAGTCTTCTATTGATGTTCCTCAATTTTTAATCTCTGAGGAACAGCCAACACTCCCCACTGTACATTTTTCTCCTTTTTCTCCCATTCTTGATTCTTTTGATGTAAATATAACTGATTCTCTTGATTTTTCCCAAGAGGAGCCAATACTCGAGACAAGTTCTCATACAATTTCCATGGATAGCTCCCTAGCCCAAAATACACAAAGGGAACCCCCTATCCATGCTGTCACAAGCACTTCTCAAACCCCCACTTCTGTAGGAAAGAGTGACACTATCAAAATGAGTGAGGTTGTGAGAATAAATAGTGAGAGTCAGGCTCCTGACCTGGAAAAAGGAGAGCACATACACATAAAAGAGAGTCAAGCTTTAGAAAGCTTGGAAAAAGGAGAGCATAAGAAGCTGGGTGCCCAACCCCAGGCAAAAGGAGAGGGTGTGAGTAAGGATGAGATCCTTGAACAAAATAAAAGAGAGAAATTCTCAGCAGGTATATTTTTACAACCTGTTGATACAAGCTCACAAGAAGCTCATGTTTTTTCTGCTCCCTCCACAAATATCCAAACAGAAGAAACTGAGAATATTTCAAGCACAGGGGATGCAACATTAAATATGATATCTGAAATGTCTAATGCCGACTTTGAAGTTTTATATGGTCTGCAACAAAGACAAGACCACCTTTCTGCATTAAAGACAAGGCTTGCAGATGAACCTGTGCATGAAGAAGCTCCAGAAACAAATGTTGATGAATGGTTGGATGCAACCTATTCCAACACACTGGAGGATGCAGCCGCCCAATTGAGGCAGGATTATGTGACCAACATAGGGTCAACTGCTTCTGCACCATCAGTTAAAGATATATTAGAAGAAGTAACCAAGGTGGATAAGAAACACACCAAGTTTCACCACTTCTTGGTTACTGGCATCAATGGTATAATGAAGAAAATGGAGGAAAGGATGGAGTTGGAGACAGAGAAAATCAGAAGGTGCTATGAAGGACACTTGCCAAGGAGGACTATCACTGCAATTGATACTCTTATCAAAGACAAGTCCAAAACTGACAGTCGACTTCAAGCCCTTGAAGCAAATATTCAACTCCTGATCCAAAAATAAGACCGAATGGAACAGCTACTGATGCAGGCAATTCCAAATTTGGCCACTTCTTCTCAATCCAAAGATGCTGATGTCAAAAAGGGGGAGAGTGATCCATCCAATGTTCCTGTACAAAAGCAAAAGTCTGGTCCTGTCTTTGATGCAGAATTGCAAGCAATGTTGGACAGGATCCTAAAGAAACATTCGTATCTTGAAGCAACAACAAAAGCAACAACAACACAACTTCCAACAACAACAACAACAGCAACAGTAGCAACAACAACATCTCCTTCTTCCACTGTTCAAGCTTCAACAATAAAAGACAAAGACAAAGGTGTCATGGTTGAAGATTCAAAGAAGAAAACTACGACTCAACCAGGACAGCCTAAGCTACTGGGGGATGCCATGAAGACAGCTCACTTTCCTACTCCAGTTGAACTAATAGTGGATGGGAAAGTGGAGTTGGTCTATCCTCAAGAACAGAAACTGATAGAATCTGATGCACTACTAGCTCAGAAACTTCAAGAAGAGGAGGATATGGCAGCAACTAGGGAGGAGGAGGAGGCAAAGAAGAAGAAAATCTTTACAAGGAGATCAAGTGCACAGAAAGCAGCCATAACCAAGAAGAAGAATAAAGAGATGGAAGAGGCTGAGAAGAAATCAAGAAGGAAACCTTTGGTCCAGGAATTTGCAAAGAAACCTGTGATCAAGGCAACTATCAAGAAGCCTACCTATCAAGATCCTCCAAGGTCAACTGAGACTGCTTTGGTGGCTGTGAGTGGACCAACAAAGCCACAAACAGTTTCATCAAAGAAGTCTTACAAAGTTGAAATGGCTATACAGAAGAAATCATCAAAGCCTTGAAGAAAACCACAAAGAGGATTGATCTAATAAAGGGTAAAAATAACAAAGATGTTCTCCATGTCTTTTTGAAAGATGGAGAGTCTTTGAAATTTGAGAAGCCAGCCTTGGAGGGACAAACTAAAGAAAATCTGGAGTGGTTGCTGACTGTTGTGCTTGAGACTTCTGATCTCAACATGGATCTTCGAAGCCAGATTCAAAAGGTAATGAAGGTGAAGCATAAGGTGGATACAGTGCCGGAAGCTAATCCTAAACCTCTAGGATTATGGTATGAGACTTTCCATGGAGAGAAAGTTTTCTTCAACTACAACAGAGACATTAATAGTGTCAGTGAAAGACACATTGAAGTCTTTATTAGTCTACTCAAGGATGCTAAAGAAGAAGTTGAATTGATATTGAAAAAGTTGTTGATAGATAGACTGGAGTTGCTGAAGAGAAATAGGAAAGAAAGGCTGGAATTGCTGAAGAAAAAAATAAAAGGTTGTGTTGGAAAGTATGTTTGTTGAAATAAGTTGTATTTTTTATTTTTGAAGCCAGACTTATAGGATTTAAACCTGAGTCTTGGTGTAAGCTAAACAAAAGACCAAAGATCTTAGTTCAGAATACATTTGTAGTTAGTAATTCTTTATTCTTTTTCTAAGTAATTGTAATATTGAGTTTTGACATCATCATCAACCTTGAAATTATGCTTATCATTTTGATATTCATAATTAGGGGGAGATTATTAGGTTTTAGAACATTTGATGATGATTGTCTTTAGATTACTTAGAATACAAATGTATAGAAAGTGTTAATTAGTAACACTGAAGTTTTGTAGCCAGTAGTTATCTCTTTGATTGTAAAGAGATACGATTATTTTTTATTTGTAATTAACTGCTGGAATGGAGTATCGAAGCTCCAAGAAGTCAAGTTGTGTATTTGATTTGTTAGAGTTTGCAAAAAGGCTTATCGGAGACTAGAAGAACTGGTCAGAGACTAAAATGTTTTAACTGTCAGAGACTAGTTTTTCTATTGGAGACTAAAAGCTTACGTCATCAGAGATTAAAGAAAAAGGAATCAGAGACTAAGCTGACGTCATCGGAAACTAAGCCTTAACGTGTCAGAGACTAAATAACACTATCGAAGACTACACAAGCTGACGTCATCAGGGAAAAGTCATCAGGGACTAAAAGAGTCATCAGGGACTAAATGTACCAGAGACTAAAGGATACGTCAGGGACTAAAGTCGTCGGAGACTAAAGAAGCATCAGAGACTAATTCTAATTTAATCTCTGAAAGATATAGAGTTCGAATTGAGAAAGGAATGTCTTCCACGTAAAGTAAAATATTATTGAAGACGTAGCTGGTAAGGAAACTCACTAGATATCTTTACCTAATCAAAAAGGAAAGATTGTATTTGATTCGAATAAGGAAGCTGAATTTTATTCAGAATAGGAACTGAGTTAAATGTAATTCAGTTGTAAGAGAGAAGCTGTAATTAGTTTTACAGAGAGTAATTCAGAAGCTGTATAGGTTTTTCATAGTTTTGTATCTTTTCCTATACAGAATTGAAAAGAAGCTGACGATTACATTATTGTGGTTGTTAGGATTTGTATTCAATTGTAAATCAATAAAGCAATTGTTTATAAATAGATTTGTGTTCTTGTTCTTTTTATTCTGCAAGAAAATTTTAGTTTCTTAAAGAACAAGTAATCGAAGAATTTTCAAAGAACTTGTATTCAACCCCCCTTCTACAAGTTCTTGTCATCTCACTGGGAAAACAAAGGTGAAGTATTCTTTTAATGTTTGCTTAAGTATAGCTTAGATTTGGAACAGATTTGTTATTTGATAACACTTCATAATGTATTTCGGGGAGATCTGTTCTGTATTCTTGTAGATCGAAAAAATTATGACACTGTGATCTTTTAGATCTACGCTGTATGGTAATTCTGTGAAAGGTCGAGGTTAGACGAACACAGTTCTACAGACGCTTTTAACAAAGCTTTGGGTCATAAACTTTCAGGTCTACTTTAAATCACCAGACTTATCATTTATATATTATCCGAGAGTTATTAAGTAACAATTCATGATTCGGATCTATCTATCCTTCTAAAGATATTTTCTGAATATGAACCTTATGGAACCCGATGATTGTCTCTTGATATCAGGACGCTCGGAAGATGTCTCATAACATCTGCATTTACATTTATATTTCTGTTTCTTTCTAGCCTTTTACCATGAGCCTCTTCCGATCTTTCTCCTCGTCCTCCTCCTCTTCTTCTAATCCTTTTTCATCCAAGATCAAAGAAGAGATCCACCTCTCGGATCTCCAACAATCCATAGACAACTGGAAGATTCCTAAGCATCCAACCAGTGATGTCTATGCCAAAAGTAGATGGAGCCTTACAAGTGACTATGTCATAAAAACCGTAGAGCATACCATCTCCTTAGATTCTGATCATGAGGATATCCGATTGATCTCCCCCAAATCCATAGAAAAGTTACAGCACAAGTATAATTATCTGCATCTTGGCCTTGTTCAAGTTGCTGCCAAACCCTTATCCCGTGAAAGTTTAGACACATCTATCCTTCTATGCCTTAGAGACAAAAGATGGCTTGAGTTTGACGACTCCCTTCTAGGGATGGTTGAAACCAGCCTTTGCAGTGGACCAATCTACTTTGATTGTTTCCCAAATTTCACTGTCTCCCTTAGAGATAGAAATATCCTTGACTTCTTAACCCTTAATGTTAAGACCAATAACTTTAAGACAAAGGCTGGAACCCAACCTGTAGCTATTATCTATAGAATTCAATACAAAGCCATAAATTCTGCCTTCAATACATGAGCCATGAGAACTCTTCACAAAGGTGAAACTGTTCTCTTCCAAACTGACCTGCAAAAATCCCATTTATCTATCCCTAAACCCATTTCGTGGAATTGGGTAAGTTTACCCCAAAATTGGCTTCTCAAAGACGCCGCCCCTGCTAAGAAACCTGAGAATACGACTGTCTCTAGAATACAACAGTTTTCTAGAGTGCAGTCTCAATCTCCTTCCAAAGGTCCAATAGCAATAGGTCCTTTAGTCAAAGGATTGATAGTCTCCCGACTGAGATCTTGGCAGACCATCAGCCTTCTCGGCATTCGGTCTCCACAGTTATCACATAATTTCAAGACTTAAATCTTGAATCCAGGATTCCTCAAGCCCATTATACTGTTCAGTCGGCACCAACTGAAACTACCCATCAGGAGGTAGAAGCTGATGGTACCATATCGCCAACATATTCTTTAATATAATCAGAATTAAATGTTTTACAAACTGATTTTCAAATTGATAAAGAAAAGCTGAGAGCCCAGTTTGACTCTCCTCATAATGTTTCTAGAAAAGATTAGTTTCTTCAAACTTTTCAAGAATCTACTAGACAAGAGATCCAAGGGCAATATTATGAGTTTTTAAATTTTGTAAAAGAACATATTGAATTTTTTTAATGGTTTGAAGCTTATGCTGATTTCAAAAAAATTGATTATCCTTTTTCCAAAACCTTAAATGTCTCTAGAGTCTGGCAAACAATTCAAGGTGAGAATATCACTTCTGAATTCCCACCAGCTAGAGGGATTAAAGTGCATGTTGACCCCATAAATACAATAAATGCTACACCTTTCAAAAGAAAAGACGAAGATGTTCTTATTGCCAAAGATATACAAAATATTTATGAACAAAATAATTATACTAATAAGTATTTACAAGTTATTAGAGAATATCTTGCGACTAAATCTCCTCAGCCTTCTACTTTGGCACAAAATCCAAGTCTTTCAAAGCCTACTCAATCTTCCAATATTCTTTTATTTAAACCCCACGAAATTCCTCAAAAGTATAAAAGGGAACTTTCAAAGAAGAGCACCACTAGTCATCAGATTACGGAGCTCCAAAACAAAATAGCCGAGATACAGACTACCATTCCAGTTACTATCCCAGAGTCACCTTGTACTCCTCCCCATCACTCCACTAAGAACTCAGTTGCAGTTCTTTAAGAAACGGATTCTGACACTGATTCACAAAATAGCCATCAAGAACGACGTGAAGTCCCTTCTGACTTTGGAATAGCTCCCCTAAGATTCAACAATCGGCAAAACTGGAGGACTTCCCAAAAGTTGTACTACCCAAGAGCTACTCACTCTGATGTGACACTTGAAGAACAACCCAATATCCTTCAGAATTGCTATAATGGCAACAACATCTATGAATGGAACATAGATGAGGATTTTGAATACAATATCCTGAAAAAGCTTCAACAAATGTCTATGGTTGCCACAGCCTATAGGACAACCCACAATGTCTCTGACCAGCTTGCTGCTCATATTATCATTGCCGGTTTTACTGGCCAACTTAAAGGATGGTGGGACGAACACCTTCAAGAAAATGATAAACATGATATTATTCATGCCATTAAGCTAGATTTTGATAACCAACCAAACTTTCATGATGGTGAAAGCATCTCTGATGCTGTAGCCACTCTTATCTACACCATTGCTAAAACTTTTGTCTGAAATCCAAGTATTTTCCGAGAGAAGTCCACTGAAATCCTTAATAACCTTAAGTGCAAGACCTTGACTAACTATCGTTGGTATAAAGATACCTTCATGACTAGAATCTACTCCAGAGCTGATGGTAACCTCCAGTACTGGAAGGAAAAGTTCTTAGATGGTTTACCAAAATCTTTACGTGACCTAGTTCGTGAGGATCTCAAAGAACAATATAATGATGTCATTCTTTGGTAAGACATCACTTATGGTCAATTATCCAGCCAAATCCAGCAGGTTGCCTTCAAAATTTGTCGCCAAGATAAAATGATGAGGCACTTAGCCAATGATAAAGCCCAAAGAAGCAGAGACTTGGGAAATTTCTGTGAACAATTTGGATTACCCTTCTGCAACACCAAAACCCACAAATGGCCCAAGAAAAAGCTCATGCATAATGAGCCTCACAAGACCCCCTATAAACCTTTTAGAAAATTCCAAACCAAACCTAGATCTTATCCCAAACGTAGTAACAATCAGGCCAGATTGTGTGATAACAATCTGACTAAACCAGCCTTGCCTGCTCCCAACAATAACTTTTGTTTCAAATGCCATAAACCTGGTCACATCGCGAAATATTGTCGCTTTTCCAAAAGGGTTAGAACCCTATCAGGGATAGATGATTCCCTTCTTAACCAAATCCAGAATCTGTTAATCGACGACAGTGAGAATTCATCTGAAACTGATGATGAATGCCTTAATCATCTTCGTGATGACGAATTATACTCATCTTCGTTCGATCAATCCTCTGACAAAGAAGACCAATGAACCATTAATGTCCTTACCAAAGAGCAAGACCTCCTTCTTGAACTAATAGGACAACTCTTTAATCCTGACCAAAAGCAAGCTTACTTTAACCAATTCAAAAAGACTTTTGAAAAACCTTCTACCTTTGAGAAAACTTTTCACAAAGACCCAAGACTCAATAGTACCTACAATTTTAAAGACATTCTTGATCGATTTCCTACTAAACCAAAACTTATCACCGTCCAAGATCTCCAAACAGGGATTGCCATCCTTAAAGAAGATATTAGGCAGATTAAAGCTGGTCAAGAAATTGATCAACTAGTTCTCCAGCAACTGGTCGATCAAAAGTTGGGTCCTTCTTGTGCTGCCCCACTTGAATCTTCCAACAACCTTCAAGACAATAGTTTTTTAAACTATATGTCAAAAATGTCTATCCAGAGATGGCACATTAGACTTACCCTATAGATTAAAGACTTTATCCTTGAAATTCCAGCCTTGCTTGACACTGGGGCAGACCTTAACTGCATACAAGAAGGCCTTATCCCCACAAAGTTTTTTGAAAAAACTACCGAAGGACTTCGTGCAGCTAACGAAAAGAAATTAGGGATCAACTACAAAATTTCAGACGTTGATGTCAAGATTCCTAACTCTACCTTCTCCTTTAAAACCTCTTTTTTATTAGTTAAAGACATTACCAATCCTATTATCTTAGGAACCCCTTTTATCCAGCAGATCATCCCCTTCATGGTCACCAATCAGGGTATCCACATTGAGTATCTTGGTACCTCCATCGTCCTTCCTTTTAATAGACCTCCTATCCACAAAGACCTCCATCTGCTAAAGTCTAAGAAAGCGCAAATTAACTATCTCAAGGAAGAGATAGTTCATCAGTGCATCGAAAGCGAGCTGCAAAACCCTTCTATTAAGAATAGAATCCAGACTTTTGAAACCAAGATTATTACCCAGCTCTGTGCCGACGTTCCCAATTCTTTTTGGGATCGAAAAAATCATAGTGTCAGACTCCCTTACGAGCCTGATTTTGATGAGAAAACTATCCCAACCAAAGCCAGACCCATCCAGATGAATCACGAACTCATCACTCATTGTCAAAAGGAGATTCAAGACCTCTTAAAGAAAAGGATTATATCACATAGCAAATCACCTAGGAGCTGTGCAGCTTTTTACGTCAACAAAAGCTCTGAAATTAAAAGAGGAGCACCTCGTTTAGTTATCAATTATAAACCTTTAAATCAAGCCTTAAGATGGATTAGATATCCTATCCCCAACAAAAAAGATCTTCCTCAAAGATTATATGCTACTTACATCTTTCCAAATTTTGATTTAAAATCTGGATTTTGGCAAATTCAAATTGATCCGAGAGATTGTTACAAAACTGCTTTCATGGTCCCCTTCGGGCAATATGAGTGGAATGTTATGCCTTTTGGCCTCAAGAATGCCCCTTCAGAATTTCAAAAAATTATGAATAACATTTTTAATGATTATTCGAAATTCATTATCGTTTATATTGATGATGTTTTGGTCTTCTCTAATAGCCTAGAACAACACTTTAAACATTTGCATATTTTCTTTAGCATTATCAAAACAAATGATTTGGTTCTTTCAAAAACAAAAATCTGTCTTTTTCAAACAAAAATCAGGTTTTAAGGTCATAATATACAGCTGGGAACTATTGTCCCCATCAATCGTTGCATTTTATTTGCTGATAAATTTCCTGATCAAATTATTGACAAAACACAGCTTCAAAGGTTTCTTGGTTGTGTCAATTATGTTTCAGAATTTATTCCCGGCTTAAGCAACCTTTTAAAACCCCTTCATGATCGACTTAAACAACCTCCTCCTCCCTAGACCTCTGTGCATACTCATGTAGTTCAGGAAGTCAAAAAGAAAGTCAAGCATTTACCATGTTTATCATTATCTGATCCATTTGCATACAAAATTGTTCAAACTGATGCATCTGACATAGGATATGGAGGCATCTTAAAACAAAAGAAAGAGGGTAAAGAGCATATCATTGCATTTACTTCAAAGCATTGGAATAATTCCCAACAGAACTATCCTACTATTAAAA
Source organism: Centella asiatica (assembly GCA_014636745.2). Lineage (NCBI taxonomy): Eukaryota > Viridiplantae > Streptophyta > Magnoliopsida > Apiales > Apiaceae > Centella > Centella asiatica. The sequence continues at coordinate 27,149,669 of CM025785.1, read as the reverse complement.
AAGAAATTTTAGCTATTGTTTTGTGCATCACAAAGTTTCAATCTAATTTATTAAATCAAAATTTTTTAATTAGAATTGATTGTCAATTGGCAAAATCTGTTTTGCAAAAAGATGTAAAAAACCTTGCTAGTAAGCAAATTTTTGCCAGATGGCAAGCTATTTTATCAATATTTGATTTTGATATTGAATATATTAAAGGAAGCTCTAACCATATCTCAGATTTTCTAACTCGAGAATTCCTTCAAAACAAATATGGCTCCAAAGAAGAAAGATAAGGCTCTTGCCTTAAAAGCTGCCTCAGCTGAGAAATCAGCTCGTCAATCTTCCCCAAAATCTCAAGATTCAGCTGAATCTTCACAAAAGCCGAAGCCAGTTACCTCTGTGGTCTATGCTAATCAAACAGTCCAAACCAAAAACCATTTCTCCGCCCTCGTAGAGACAAAACCCTTATCTATTGATAAGGTAAAGAGATGGGCAGATATTGCTTCTGATGAGGATAAAGATTCTCAGTCTCAATCCTTCTACCCAGAAGAATTTCTCTCTTGGTGCAAAAATATGGGGATTCCTCCCACTCAGGTAGTTCCTCGACTCCCTAAAGTGGAGGCTGCTAAATCCAAGATTCAGTACACTATTTCTCAATCCCAATCTCTGGTGGGTAAAACCCCAGGCACCCTCATTCCTTTTGTCCCTTCTCCAAGAACGTTTCCCTCTTTTTCAGAAGCGCCACAATATTTCAAATCTCATTATATCCAAACAATTATTCAAATTGAGCTAGATTTCTGGCATCCTGATCCAAACATCGTTGCCAAACAATTGCTTCTTGGTGATCATAAATTTATCCCTAGCCATCCCCACAAAGATCAAAGGTTTTTTGTATTTATCTTGGTAGATTCTAAGTCTATCCTTCTCAAATAATATCAGGATAAAACTCAAACTTTTATCACCCATACTACCGTTCAGATTATGAAAATTATTTCTCACTCTAAATGGATAAAAAATCATCCAATCCTTAAAGGGACTCCGACCTCTAACAAATTTAAACTTTTGTTTGATTCGATCAGATTTTCTCAAACCTTTACCCCCCCAGACTTACAATTATTGGGATTATATTGAAGCCTGAAAACTTGCTTTTACAAAACAAAACTCTATAGAAAAAACATTCATGGTTTTTCTACTTCAAAAGAAACCAGCCTTTTCGTTTCCCAAACTGGTTCCTAAACCAATGGTGGCCTATCTTTGGTCCATCTTTTGAAATTCTTCCTCCCTTTGTCAAAGACGGATACCATTATTTTTCTGGCAGGTTTCAGCCACCACAATCTACCCCAATACCCATGTCTCTGCAATTTTTCTCTAAATTTGCCCTGTCATGGATCCATAGTCAAAAGATCGAGTATCACAAGCCTGAAGGTCTACAGGGTCTCCCTTTCCTCGCCCTCCAAGGATACTCAAAATGGTGGAAAGATTTCAACTCCAGTCATGCCACCACCCCAGCAATCCAACAGTGGTTCAAGACGAATCCACATTTTATCAAGACAATAGAGGTTGAGCAGACTCAGTTCCTTGCTCAAAAATCTGTTTTATCCGTTAGCTTAGCTGCAGCCTCTATAGAAGAAGACCTTCTCAAGATTATGCTCCAACTATCCAAAAAGTTCAGCGACAAATCATCCAGAGCCAGTACTTCGGCCTGAAAAGAAAAAGAGTCTCTCTTCGATGTCAACTTAGAAGACGATGAAGACTATCTCTTGTCTGAAGAAGAATGAAAAAAAAAAATTATTATTGACTTTCACTGTAGCATTTTATTGTAGTAAATTTGATTTTTTACTGTAGCATTTTTTACTGTAGAGTGTCACTGTAGCAATTTGACTTTGACTGTAGAACTTTTACTGTAAGTCACTGTAGCAGTCTAAAATTTGTCTATTTAAAGCAACCTCTTCCTTTTTGAAGAGACATGTAATTTTTGAGAGAATTCTCTCCTGAATCCTCTCTCCCTCTAAAGGTAGTCAGCTTCCTTTAGTATTTCAATATTGCAATCTTGTAATTTTCAATTTATTTTCAGTTTCAATCTTGTAATAAGTTTTCATTTTATAATACAATCTGCACCTTACTTTCCCCTCTGACTCTGATACTTCACCTTTTATATATATATATATATATATATATATTTATTTTCGATTTTGATTTTTTCCGGCGCCGTACATGTATTTACTGCTTATTATTACCAAGCCGTGCGGTTCGGTTGACCGTTTTGAACCGTTTCTTCAAAACGGTTACATTTTTTGAGTTTAGATTTCATTTTATCGGTTTTGGGTTTCTTTTACTCATCCCTGAGATTATCCATGAACTTCAGCTACTCTTTGTTTATCATCTTCTATCTCATTGGATGCTCTTTCTCCCACTTTCAATTCTCTCAGCTCAACATTTCCTGCAGATTCGTCTTCGTCATCGGAATACCCAATCACCCATTGCGAATCCCAAGAACAGATGCATCTTCGTCATCCTTCTCATCTTTCACTGCAAATGAAAAATCTCTAAGCGTTGATGCTCTCCAGAGCTTCATCAATCTCAACTTGGCCGGGCAACTGTACCGGTTCTTTCTATGTGAGTATATCTACAATTCCTAGGTATTTATAAATTAAGCTTTAACGTATATAATACTCCTTATATGTTTTGATATGACTGTTATGTTGACATCTCAGCAATTCAATCCTCATGGGAACTTGTTGAATAAAGTGCGCACGAAGCTTGCTGTTGGATCTTATGGTGAAGACGATCTCGTCAATTTAATTCAAACGTAAGCTTCATACTCATATAGTAGCCCAATTGTTCGATAAAATGCCAAATATAAGAATGCACTTCGGGTGTATTCTACGTGTTTCTATGCGTCTTAAGAGTTGCTTGTTTTCAGCTGACCTGTTGTAGTTGGGTATATGGAGGGCACGGTTTAATTTTTCTAAATTGTCTATAAAAAAAATTAGGATAACTTCAAGCTAAATGTTAAAGACTTGAAGTACTTACATATGTTGAATCTGAAGAAGCTCCTAATGAGGTCTAATACAATCGGAGAGCACGTTGTGGTTATCTAACAACTAGAAGTCAAAAAGTGAAGGGGATTGTGTTATCTCCATGTACATTGTTGGGCTTCTCGCAGATACAGGTTAAGCTCTAGATGAGCTGTAACAAAAATTTCTTGGAGTATGCATATGTATAATTATCAGAACTGGATCGACATCGAAGATGATTGATGATGGGGTTCTACAGGAATAATCAACTGCCAGCTACCACTGGCACAAAGCCATGTGTGGTTGTAGCAGAAATTTGTACCTAACTGAGCTACTATACTGCTTTGTTTGAACTTGTATTAATTCAATATTCCACCCACTTGCGCGGTTAATTCAGGGTATGAAAGTAATAGAAGTTCCAAAAGCTAATTGGCTAGGAGCATGCCACATCGTTCATAAATAGCCTTTCGTGTTTTGTAGAAGAAAGGTACTATTTTTTTTGCAATACGTGTAAAAGTTTCTGTCCATTGGCCCATATTTTTAATCCTGATTTAGAAAAAAGTACTATATCCTACTTGGATTGGATTGGGATGGGATGATTCAAACACGTGGTCTACATTTAGTTTCACTTTTTGTGTTCCAATATAAGAGTGCCTACTTAGTGATGCTTTGTGCTCAATACTCAATATCATATCATAATCGCATCAACGATCCCTTCTTGCTTGCTGCAGTTTCATTTCATTTGTGGTGATCGGGAGAAGGGGGACATAGGGACATGGATGCTTGCTTTCTTTCTTCAAGTTTCTTCACAAAAACATTGGAATTCGTACCTTCCCTTCAAGCAAGAAATCTCACATACCCAAGGAGAAGTCTTTATCAATTTCCTTGTAGAACAGTTGGTATTTCAACTTCCAAAATATGTAAGTTGGGGAGGATTTTGCAATCCATTCATTAACTTAATTTCTGATGCCAGACTACTGAATTGTTACTTGTCTTCTATAAATCTTTAGTTTATACTCGATCCGGATTAATTAGTTAATTTCTCAATTTCAGGTTGTCAGTTGGGTTCACCATCACCATCATCACGAGACGAGGACAAACCATATGTTGATGCTGATTGGCGAACATTCAGAGCAAGGCTAATTGCTGGAGAAAAATCAGCAAAGCCAGAAGAGGCTGCAGCAGCAGCCACTTCTGCGGTTGATGTTGATCCTGATACTGTGTTGGTGGTTCCTGATCAACCTCCACCTATCTCAATTGGGAGCAAGTGGGCCCACGCCATCCATGAGCCTGAGAAGGGGTGTTTACTAATAGCCACAGAAAAGCTTGATGGTGTCCACATTTTTGAACGGACGGTGGTCCTTCTCTTATCGACAGGTCCGGTGGGCCCGACGGGCATCATACTCAATCGACCATCACTCATGTCTATCAAAGAAATGAGATCAACTGCACTAAACGTTGCAGGACCATTCTCCGATAGGCAATTGTTCTTTGGAGGGCCATTGGAGGAGGGGTTGTTCTTGGTGAGTCCTAGAGGAGGAGAGCAAGGGAATGATGGGGTAGGAAATAGTGGGGTTTTTGAGCAAGTGATGAGGGGGCTATACTATGGAACCAAAGAAACTCTGGGTTGTGCTGCTGAAATGGTGAAGAGGAATTTGGTTGGGGTGGACAATTTTAGGTTCTTTGATGGGTATTGTGGTTGGGAAAAAGAACAATTGAAGGATGAGGTTAGAGCAGGGTATTGGACAATTGCTGCCTGTAGTCCCAATGTAATTGGGCTAGATAATGTGGGTAGTGTTGGGCTTTGGGAGGAAATTCTTGGGCTTATGGGCCATAGAAAAGTTTGGTGATCCTTCCTTATTAATTAATGTCATTAATAACCCGGTTCATTACATTGGAAGTAAAATGCATCCTTATCTTATAAAGGGCATTACTGTAAATTTGGCTTAGTACACAAATGATAGGTGAGAGTGAGAGATCCTGGCCTAGTAGTTAAGGCTTTTGCAAGCCTCAAATGCTGCAGTTCCGATCCCAAGTGTACTTGGTTGTGAACTTGTATATTACAACTACTTATTAACCGTTTGTTTATAATTAATGAATGAACTCATGTAAACTTGTTTATGCCAATGTGAATCCTGACAATTGGTTGACATTTTTAAAGGAGTTGCTCCTTAATTACCTCTCTATATAGGTAATACGTTCTTGTATACTATAATTAGGTCAAAGTAATATTTTAATGTAGGAGATTAGCTGGCATATATCACATCTGATCATTCTTTTAGAGTGACAGAACCGAACAAGATCATATGCATCCAACACAAACCTTGTTTTTATAAAATTTATCCCTCCGTCCCTCCCATGCTTCTATCAAATACTGGCAAATAGTGGTAGCTCTGATTTGCCATCTTATCCAACCCACACCATTGCTCTCTCTCTCCTTCCCAAAAACTCTTTTTTTTTTCTTTATTTTTTAGTGTCAAAATGAGTGAATAATTGAATTAAGTTTGGACCCTGACACAGCATATGTTAGAAGCAAGCCGCCTCGGCAAGTGGCCAGTGTGCTTATTTGGCTTTGTTTTAGTTATGTGGTATAGTTCGATATAGAATTGATTATCCTGCTAAAAATTTGAAGATTTTACATTGTATTTTTTATTGAAAAATCAATTAGATTTATTTTGCATCCTTTGTCAATAAGAAAATTCCCTATATCAAACTTCGAATTAACTTTGAATTTTGTTTTGATAATTATGAGAGTTCTACAATTCTTCATCCGTTTCAATTCTTTTGTGGTGGATCATGCTATTTCAAACATTTTATGTCCAAATTTAAAGAAACTCAAAGCTCGTGTTTTTCTCATTTGAAAGAAAGTTTGCAGTTTATTTGAACTAACTTTTGGTGTTTTGTTTTGACCAAAAACCACTTTGTTGAAAGCCTTTACCATTTTAGTATAATTACTTTCATCTGAAAAAGAATAAAGGTAAGTAGTGAAGTTCAGCATCAGATTTTTCCTCTGTTTTTTTTCCTCTTCTTTTTCCCCTTTTTATTTTTTTTTAATCTTTCCTTAAAGACTCATGTTGAAGGACTATAATTAGAAATGCATTACATATACTTAGAGATGAACAAAAAGATCAAGACCGTAATTCAGATCGAGATGAATTGGAAATTGCCTTGAAAAAAAACTGAGATGGTAATGGACTAGTCTTGTCTTGAACTGATTCACAAAATCTTAAAAATTCATAATATTAAAATGAAAAATTGGTCTGACCTACTCTGGAGACTGAGACTAGGACTGGATTGAGACCGAACTAGTACCATGATTTGATTTATTAAAATTTTCATATATTACACTCATAATTTATTGATTTTTTTCTCAATTTATTATTATTTTCTCAATAATTCAAATATATTTTAAGTTTCATACAAAATTGAAAATCTTATATTAATAAAAAAAATTCTGAAGTTATTATAAATTGTTAATTTTTTATTTAAAATTTGTATATTTGCAATAGAAAATTAATTTATGGTAATTATAATCGTAACAATTTGATCAAGAAATAGAAAAGTTAGATTTTAATTTTTATTTTAAAAAATAAGTTAAATTTATATTATTTTTTTTTTAAAAAAAGAACTGGGACTAAGGCCGAGATTGGTTTAACCCGAAATCGATAGTACTCATTTTATTAAACTATGACTAGCATAATTCGGCCTGATCAATTTTAAAACCGGTTCAAGACTGGACTAATCAACATCGGTCTTTTTAAAAATTGATCCAATTTGAATATATAGACTTTGTTCATCCATACATATACATATACTCAATAATACCATAACACCCAACTCTAAGTCTTTTTTAATTTTTTTAAAAAAAAACCTTCGTAAAAGGGAGAAAAGGTTTTATAATAGAGGATATAATTTCAACTGTTATTTTCACTGAATTTGTGATTAAAAAAAATGACAGCACCCAATCTAACCATTAGATTAGAACTTCGTCAACCAATATCAGCATTTATTGAAGAGCTAGATTATATAGTTAAATTTTCTTTTAACTAATTCTTTTTAAATATGAGTGGAGTAGTTTCATGTGTCTTAGAAAAACAAATAAGTGAGATGGTAGACAGGCAAGACAAATAAAAGAAAAGACAAACCATTAAATATGTGGTGTCTCATCTCTTGTATGTCCATATATTAGCAATGAGGATAACTACAAGTCATGACACACTCCTTTATCAAGTGATAATAACTGCAAGTGATGACACACTCTCTCTCTCTCTCTCTCTCTCTACATGAAGATTGAAGAGCCTGTGCAGCAACATAAAGAGCAAGAATTTATTATGAAAGATTTTTCTGGTGGGTTGTTATTCTATTTTTATCTATAACTCAATAATTTTTTTTATTTTATGTTGTCAAGTGTCATATGATATACAGGACATTGCTGCACCAAATTTATCAGCACACTAAAATTAGATAGTCACCACAATCCTCTTCTTCTTTTTTTAATAATTTTTGAAATAGTAATTTATAAACGGGATGTTATTAATAAAGGACTGCAGGCAGTGCTAATGTTATTAATGCAATCAAGATTTTCTTACATTTAAGTAAATTCCTTTAAAAAAAAAGATAAAAGAATAGTTAATAAAAGCAAATTAAGAAAATCTATTATTTTCTGAATGTCAACTATATATGCAAGTGTGTATTTGACAAATACGGAGTACAACTTATACAAAAAATAGTGGCTAAAACTTTCAAACATCCTAGATTCTTTTTTAAGAAAAACTAAAATGAGATTTGTGGGATTCTAGACGTGTTGTTACAATATATGTTACCGTCTGTATAATACTACCCTGCAGGAGGTAAAAAAGTGAAATTAAAATTATAAATAATTATCGGCGATTCATTTATCTAAGTAGCATGATCCGAGCTGATGTTCCACAAAGTGTAACACCTATCATGCAAAACAACATATCTGATTTTGTACCATATAATATTGTTGTAGGTAGTGTGCATCTTCACAGATATTTCACCAGTGACGAACGCAGAATTTTGATGATGGAGGGGTAAAAAATATTTAAATACAGAATAAAAATATGTTCATTAATATTAAATTCATTACATAATAATAAATTAAAAATTACAGCGGATTCATAACACTCCTCTACAATTCTTCATATTTTGAAAGTGTTGAATGATAGGTTCATCATTGATAGTGCTAAATATGTCTCTCTCAATGTATGTCACCAAACAATCGTTCAACCAATCATCTCTCATCCGATTACGTAAATAAGTCTTGATAAGATTCATAGCAGAAAAAACTCTTTCTATACTAGCAGTTGCTATGGAAAGAATTATTGCCAACTTCAAAAGCAAATATACAAGTGGATGATCAAATGCTTCCTTATCTTGACCATTTTCTTAGCAATCTGTTAAGGTTAAACACTGATGATGATAGTTTAGTAATAAGTTGTGCAAATTGTATATACTTAAGGTGTTGTATAAACCTTGAAATAAGCACAAGTTTTGCATCCGCTGATGATAATAATATCCATCAGTGGATGATTTAGTTCTTCACAAGACAAGTCAGAAAATGGAACATTTGAAGGGCTTGGCTTCGTGGAGAAGAATGTCTGATGTTACTCAAACAGTCAAAGTATTACGCACATCAGATATTTTAAAAAAAGTTACGTTGATTTCATTCCATCAAGATGAACCTGTCAGGGGGAGCTTGTCAGGGGAACCCGTCAGGGGGAGCTCATCAGGGGAACCAGTCAGGGGAACCTGTCAGGGGTTGACGAAGGCAGACCAACCCATCAGGGGGACACTTCAAGATATGTCAGTGTCAGGCCAATTCATCAGGGTAACCTGTCGAGGGGATTGGTCAAACATGACATCAGTGGAAGCCATAAATGTATGCAGTCAGTCATAACCAACAGGATCAAGAAGCACTGAGTAAATCTTAAGTGAAGAACGAAGCCCTGATCCAGTCAATATGCATCAGGAGGTCCAGAAGCACTGATCAAGATCTATCAGGGTTGACCATCAGTGGATCGTTATGACAGCATACATCCGTCATCAGTATATACACGAAAATCAATGTAACTTGAACAGAAGCAAGAGATATCAACTGAAAAGATATTTCTTGAAGTCTGTATCCATCCAATGAGAACTCTTGCGCATTAAATGCATACAGATCAGGGGAAGAAAAAGAAGCAACAAAGCATGCATCAGTCTGACACATTAGGCAGTGATGTGACATACTTGCGGCTAAGTTGAAAAA